>BLSH010437729.1:344308-355242 GCA_018402905.1 Glandirana rugosa
CTCAGGTAGATCCACTTGTATTTGAATCAGACAAACTTTAACCATTTGCTGGTTGAGCTTGATGCCTTGGCCCAAGGCATCAAGCTCAACCAGCAAATGGTTAAAGTTTGTCTCATTCAAAACAAACTTATCTTCCACTATGGCCGGCCCTTGGCCATAGTGTTGTGAACTGAACCACATCCCTACACTATGGTGGCCATAGTGTTGGCCCTTGGCCATAGTGTTGTGAACTGAACCACATCCCTACACTATGGTGGCCATAGTGTTGGCCCTTGGCCATAGTGTTGTGAACTGAACCAGTTATGCAGCTTGAAGTAGTAGATGGATGGTGGTGGAACCTCAGGTAGATCCACTTGTATTTAAGAAAAAGTATGTCTCAATGGGATGTCCAAGCGACAAATGAGACGCTCCCACGATGAGAGGAACCGGTCCAGCACCCTCGGACTGTAGACATGATTTTTCAGTGTGAAAATCAGAGCGCCACAACACGATTCAGAGCCCAAAAATGAGGTTTTATTCCAAACATTTAGCAGGTGCTACAGCCACCACGTCTCGGGGAGCTCACATTGTCCCCCTCAAAGTGTGGTGTGGCTCTCCGATTTTTGGAGTCAAATATAATTTCTACAGTTAGTTGCTGGGCCATTTCCTCTGTTCGTGGGAGCACCTCGTTCCTCACTTGGATGTCCCATCAAGATGCTACCAGTACTTTTTGTCAAATACGTTAATTTTTGACCCAAATCTCTTTTGGATCTATCTGAAGTTCCAGCACTATCTAGACATGCGCACTGCCGAAAAATTCATTTTCTTTTTCATTTTCGTTTTATTTGTTTGTTTTTTTTTTTTTGTTCTTCGGATCATTCCTTGTGATCGAATTTTGTTATTAGATAAAAATTCGTAAATTTGGAAACATTCAAATTTGGTTTGTTCCATTCCTATAGATGCGATATTCGTTATTATCTGTAATTTGGAAAATTTCGAATTTGGTTTGTTCTATTCGTATAGATGTGCTATTCCTTATTTTCGGTAATTCGTGAATTCGGAAATATTCGAATCCGGTTTGCTCTATTGGTATAGATGGGCGTCCGCAGGTAGGGGCAAGGGGGGGCAATTGCCCCCCCCGGAATCAGATCAGGGGTTCCCCACTAGGTCCTTATCCTCTTAAGCCATGTATGCAGTTTCTGACAGTCTCTTGGTCCATGTATGCAGTCTCTGACCGTTTCCTGTACCATGTCCGCAGTCTCTGACTGTCTCCTGTGCTATGTATGCAGTCTCTGACTGTCTCCTGTTCCATGTCCGCAGTCTCTTACCGTATCCTGTACTATGTCTGTAGTCTCTGACCATCTCCTGTTCCATGTCCGCAGTCTCTGACCGTTTCCTGTACTATGTCTGCAGCCTCTGACCATCTCCTGTACTATGTCCGCAGTCTCTGACCGTATCCTGTACTATGTCCGCAGTCTCTGACCGTATCCTGTACTATGTCTGCAGTCTCTGACCATCTCCTGTACCATGTCCGCAGTCTCTGACCATCTCCTGTACTATGTCTGCAGTCTCTGACCATCTCCTGTACTATGTCCGCAGTCTCTGACCGTATCCTGTACCATGTCTGCAGTTTCTGACCATCTCCTGGATCATGTCCGCAGTCTCTGACTGTCTCCTGTATCAAGTCTGCAGTCTCTGACCATCTCCTGGATCATGTCAGCAGTCTCTGACCATCTCCTGTATCACGTCTGCAGTCTCTGACCATCTCCTGGATCGTGTCTGCAGTCTCTGACCATCTCCTGTATCATGTCTGCAGTCTCTGACCATCTCCTGTACTATGTCCGCAGTCTCTGACCGTCTCCTGTACCATGTCTGCAGTTTCTGACCATCTCCTGGATCATGTCCGCAGTCTCTGACTGTCTCCTGTATCAAGTCTGCAGTCTCTGACAATCTCCTGGATCATGTCTGCAGTCTCTGACCATCTCCTGTATCATGTCTGCAGTCTCTGACCATCTCCTGTACTATGTCTGCAGTCTCTGACCATCTCCTGTACTACGTCTGCAGTCTCTGACCATCTCCTGGATCATGTCTGCAGTCTCTGACCATCTCCTGTACTACGTCTGCAGTCTCTGACCATCTCCTGGATGATGTCTGCAGTCTCTGACCATCTCCTGGATGATGTCTGCAGTCTCTGACCATCTCCTGGATCATGTCTGCAGTCTCTGACCATCTCCTGTACTATGTCTGCAGTCTCTGACAGTGATAATGTAATTATGATATTGTCAAAAAGGGGCAGAGCATGGATGACCTTGAAATTATGCCCCCCCCCCCCCGGAAAAAGTTCTTCGGACGCCCATGGATGCGGTATTCGTTATTATCGGTAATTCGGGAATTTGGAAAAATTTGTATTCGTTACGTTCACTAACAGGCAGACAAACTTGAAAGGAAATTCCAATACCTAAGTTAGGTATTGGAATTTCCTTTCAAATTTAACTAATGTAATAGTTTATAACTATTATTATAGTTTTTATTATTATTTATTATTAAAAAAAAAAAATAATAATAATAATAAAAAAACTATAAGGCCTCATACACACGGACGTTTCTTAAAAAATAAACAAAATGTCAGGCCCAATGTCAAGGAAAAAAATCTGCGTTTTTCGGCTTTATGCATGGGCGTTAGTGAGCGTCGGCGTCAATCGGTGTTTTTTTTTAGAAAAATCATCCCTCTGCTATTTTTCAACCTAAAAACCTTACAGCCTCAGAACGCGCTGGCCGTGGGTTCTAGTTTCAGCTCACTAACGCCGACGCCATCTGCAGCTCAAAAACGTTGGCGTTTTTATAGGGCCATCGACTAACATGGAGAGCTGCAAAAAACGCCAGAAAACGCTGGCGTCAAAAAACGTCCGTGTGTATGAGGCCTAATAATAGTTACCTACCTATAATTTAATCATTTATAAATATTATTATAGTTATTATTATTAATAATAAATAATAGTAATAATTAAAAAACTATAATAGTGGTTATGGTTAATAAAAATAATAAACTAAATAATTTAATTTATAATAGAAATTATCCAGATTTTTTTGTTCTTTAGGATTTTCGAATTTTCAGATTTCCTATCTTATTTTCGGAATTTCATTCTTTTGCATTTTCGGATTTTCGTTCTCATTTTTGGATTTTCGTTCTCATTTTCGGCTTTTTCGTTCTCATTTTTGGATTTTCGTTCTCATTTTTCGGGTTTTCTTTCTTTTGAATTTCCGGATTTTCGTTCTTACTTTCAAATTTTTGGATCTTTAAAATGTTTGGATTTTCGTTCTTATTTTCAGATTTTTGTTTTTTTTTCAATTTCAGATCTTCATTTATTCGGATTTTCGTTCATACGGATTTTCGAATTTCGGATTTTTGTTTTTTTTTCCGATTTTCTTTTTTTTCAAAAATCTGTTTTCGGAAAAATTTGTGAATCGGTTTTTCGTTATTCAGACGTTTCTGAATTAACGAATATTTCGAATTTTGACAAAATAGGAACAGAATGAATTGCACATGTCTAGCGCTATCCATGTACTACTTCAAGCTGAATAACTGGTTCCGTTCCCAATACTGTGGCCAAGGCTTTAAGCACAACCAGAAAATGGTAAATAAAGTTTATCAGCTTCAAAACAAACTTATCTTCCACTATGGCAGGCCACAGGCCAATCCATAAGCGCAATAAACGTTTTCACCAGGTGCTCTGTATTTATACATTTCAGCACAGAAAAAATGAACTTCACCATTGAGATACCAGCAGTACATTTTGCCAAATACATTAATTCTGACCCAAATCTCCTTTGGATCTGGCAACAAATTTGTAGTGCAAGGGCCTGCCTGGTTGAAAACCAATTAAGCTGGCTGTTCAGTAGCTTGAAGTAGTAGATGGATGCTGCTGGAACTTCAGGTGATTCCAAAGGAGATCTGGGTCCTAGTTAATGTATTTGACAAAAATGTACTGATAGCATCTCAATGGGACGTCCAAGAGACAAATTAGATGCTCGCTTGATGCCTTGACCATAGTGTTGTGAACTGAACCAGTTATGTAACTTAAAGTAGTAGATGGATGGCGCTGGAACCTCAGGTAGATATACTTGTATTTGAGAAAAAGTATGTCTCAGTGGGATACACTTGAGTCCTAATTAACGTATTTGACAAAATAGCATCTCAATGGGACATCCAGGCGATGAGTGGGCAGCTCCTACAAACAGAGGAAATGGCCCAGCAGCTTCTAACTGTAGAAATTATATTTGTTTGTGAAAATCGGAGAGCCATGCCACACTTTGAAGGGGGCAATGTGGGGTCCCCGAAATGCTTTGGCTGTAGCACCTGCTAAATGTTTGGAATAAAACCTCATTTTCGACTCTAAATCGCGGTGTGGCACTCCGATTTCCACACTTAAATACCATGTCTACAGTCCGAGGCTGCTAGGGCGATTCCTATGTTAATTGGAGCTTCCCACTCATCACCTGGATGTCCCATTGAGATGCTATCAGTACATTTTTTGTCAAACATATTATTTAGGATCCAAGCGTATCTATCTGATGTTCTGGGGCCTCCATCTAATACTTCAAGCTGCATAACTGGTTCAGTTCACAACACTATGGCCTTCACCATTGAGATACTACCAGTATAGTTTACCAAATACTTTAATTCTGACCCACATCTCCTTTGGATCTGGCAACAAATTTGTAGTGCAAGGGCCTGCCTGGTTGAAAACCAATTAAGCTGGCTGTTCAGTAGCTTGAAGTAGTAGATGGATGCTGCTGGAACTTCAGGTGGATCCAAAGGAGATCTGGGTCCTAGTTAATGTATTTGACAAAAATGTACTGATAGCATCTCAATGGGACGTCCAAGAGACAAATTAGATGCTCGCTTGATGCCTTGACCATAGTGTTGTGAATTGAACCAGTTATGCAACTTAAAGTAGTAGATGGATGGCGCTGGAACCTCAGGTAGATATACTTGTATTTGAGAAAAAGTATGTCTCAGTGGGATACACTTGAGTCCTAATTAACGTATTTGAAAAAAAATGTACTTGTAGCATCTCAATGGGACATCCAGGCGATGAGTGGGCAGCTCCTATGAACAGAGGAAATGGCCCAGCAGCTTCTAACTGTAGAAATGATATTTGGTTGTGAAAATCGGAGAGCCACACGACACTTTGAAGGGGGCAATGTGTGGTCCCCGAAATGCTTTGGCTGTAGCACCTGCTAAATGTTTGGAATAAAATCTAATTTTCGACTCTAAATCGCGGTGTGGCGCTCCGGTTTCCATGCGTAAATGCCATGTCTAGAGTCCGAGGCTGCTAGGGCGATTCCTATGTTAATTGGAGCTTCCCACTCATCGCCTGGATGTCCCATTTAGATGCTACCAGTACATTTTTTTGTCAAACATATTATTTAGGATCCAAGCGTATCTATCTGATGTTCCAGTGCCATCCATCTACTACTTCAAGCTGCATAACTGGTTCAGTTCACAACACTATGGCCAAGGCATCAAGCACAACCAGCAAATGGTTAATAAAGTTTATCAGCTTCAAAACAAACTTATCTTCCACTATGGCAGGCCACAGGCCAATCCATAAGCGCAATAAACATTTTCACCAGGTGCTCTGTATTTATACATTTCAGCTCAGAAAAAATGAACTTCACCATTGAGATACTACCAGTATATTGTGCCAAATACATTAATTCTGACCCAAATCTCCTTTGGATCTAGCAACACATTTGTAGTGCAAGGGCCTGCCTGGTTGAAAACCAATTAAGCTGGCTGTTCAGTAGCTTGAAGTAGTAGATGGATGCTGCTGGAACTTCAGGTGGATCCAAAGGAGATCTGGGTCCTAGTTAATGTATTTGACAAAAATGTACTGATAGTATCTCAATGGGACGTTCAAGAGACAAATTAGATGCTCGCTTGATGCCTTGGCCATAGTGTTGTGAACTGAACCAGTTATGCAACTTAAAGTAGTAGATGGATGGCGCTGGAACCTCAGGTAGATACACTTGTATTTGAGAAAAAGTATGTCTCAGTGGGATACACTTGAGTCCTAATTAACGTATTTGACAAAATATACTTGTAGCATCTCAATGGGATATCCAGGCGATGAGTGGGCAGCTCCTACGAACAGAGGAAATGGCCCAGCAGCTTCTAACTGTAGAAATGAGATTTGTTTGTGAAAATCGGAGAGCCACACCACACTTTGAAGGGGGCAATGTGGGGTCCCCGAAATGCTTTGGCTGTGGCACCTGCTAAATGTTTGGAATAAAACCTAATTTTCTACTCTAAATCGTGGTTTGGCGCTCCGGTTTCCACACGTAAATGCCATGTCTACAGTCCGAGGCTGCTAGGGCGATTCCTATGTTAATTGGAGCTTCCCACTCATCACCTGGATGTCCCATTGAGATGCTACCAGTACATTTTTTTGTCAAACATATTATTTAGGATCCAAGCGTATCTATCTGATGTTCCGGGCCTCCATCTACTACTTCAGGCTGCATAACCGGTTCAGTTCACAACACTATGGCCTTCACCATTCAGATACTACCAGTATATTTTGCCAAATTCTGACCCACATCTCCTTTGGATCTAGCAACAAATTTGTAGTGCAAGGGCCTGCTTGGTTGAAAACCAATTAAGCTGGCTGTTCAGTAGCTTGAAGTAGTAGATGGATGCTGCTGGAACTTCAGGTGGATCCAAAGGAGATCTGGGTCCTAGTTCATGTATTTGACAAAAATGTACTGATAGCATCTCAATGGGACGTCCAAGAGACAAATTAGATGCTCGCTTGATGCCTTGACCATAGTGTTGTGAACTGAACCAGTTATGCAACTTAAAGTAGTAGATGGATGGCGCTGGAACCTCAGGTAGATATACTTGTATTTGAGAAAAAGTATGTCTCAGTGGGATACACTTGAGTCCTAATTAACGTATTTGACAAAATAGCATCTCAATGGGATATCCAGGCGATGAGTGGGCAACTCCTACGAACAGAGGAAATGACCCAGCAGCTTCTAACTGTAGAAATTATATTTGGTTGTAAAAATCGGAGAGCCACACCACACTTTGATGGGGACAAAGTGTGGTCCCCGAAATGCGTTGGCAGTAGCACCTGCTAAATGTTTGGAATAAAACCTAATTTTCGACTCTAAATCGCGGTGTGACGCTCCGGTTTCCACGCGTAAATGCCATGTCTACAGTCCGAGGCTGCTAGGCCTATTCCTATGTTAATTGGAGCTTCCCACTCATTGCCTGGACTTCCCATTGAGATGCGACCAGTACATTTTGTCAAACATATTATTTAGGATCCAAGTGTATCTATCTGATGTTCCGGGGCCTCCATCTACTACTTCAAGCTGCATCACTGGTTCAGTTCACAACGCTATGGCCAAGGCACCAAGCACAACCAGCAAATGGTTAATAAAGTTTATCAGCTTCAAAACAAACTTATCTTCCACTATGGCAGGCCACAGGCCAATGAGTAAGCGCAATAAACATTTTCACCAGGTGCTCTGTATTTATACATTTCAACACAGCAAAAAATAACTTTGACAACCTTAATGAGGAAGGGCTTTAAATAATCAATCTCTTTATACAATAACTCTGCACGTGGGGCAAGGAGAGAGAGAAAAAAAAGAAGTAAGAAATATATTTTTCTGGAAGCGTTTGTGATTTTCTGTGGAGCACCAAGGGAGGCAATATAATGAATTCAAACCCTCTCAACGAAATAGCACAACAATATGTTTTTTTCGCATCCTGTGGACATAGAAAATGCACGCCATGCTTCGTGCAATTAGAAACTTCCCCCCATAGGTTAGCAGGACCTTTGTTGTTCTCCAAAAGATTTTTTTTTTTTTTTTTAGCTGCAAGTTTAAGGTACTAGAAAACAAGAAATATGTCATGATCATAAAAAAGCAACAATTAGAAACTAATATTTGAGGTTGTGTATTAGCCAGGACACAGAAGGGCCTCAGTGGGGGACTTTGATTTCAGATTAAAGGGATAACTGAAGGTATTGTTAGGAGTCGGAGTGAGTGGCCATTACAGGATCGTGAGTTGATGGCTGTAGACCAGTGGTAGTCAACTTTTCCTCAAGGTCGGCCCCTGACATCAACAAAAGGGCGCGCATAATACTCAGAGAATGTAACACCACAGAAAGCTGTCAGAGGCTGTAGAAACACAACAGGAAAAAGATAAGGACTGCAGGCATTTTACAGGACCTAGTCAGAGACTTCAAATATGCAATAGTAGTTGTTGGAGATTGAGGACATGCTAGAGCGTCTGGAGCGCTGAACAGAAAAATGGCTTCCTTGACCACATCTGTATGAATGGGTTCATAAGTCGCGTTGGGCTGCATATCGGGGCAAGAGGAGGTGTCCATTCACCTGGGGAGGTGGTTACAGATACCCATCAAACTGTGGAGATAGTCATGAATTTTCATCAGTCATGGATGCTTTTCAACTTGGGGAAATGGTTATGGGTGTTCATTAACCTGGGAGATGGTTTTCGGTGCTCATGAACCTGGGAGGTGTTTATGGGTGCTCATCCACCTTGGAGATGTTTTATGGGTGCTTAAAAAACCTAGGGGAAGGGTTATGGATGCTCATTAACCGAGAGAGATGGTTATGAGTAGATATACCTGGGGAGATGGTCAAAGATTCTCATCAACCTAGGGACATGGTCACTGGTGCTCATGAATCTAGAGAGGTCGTTGGTGCTCATGAATCTGGAGAGGGCACTGGTGCTCATGAACTTGGAGAGAGTTTAATGGTTTCATCAATTTTGGAAGTTGGTTATGGGTGCTCATGAACCTAGGGGATGGTTATGGGTGCTCATTAACCTGGAGAGATGTTATGAGTGTATTAACCCGGGGAGATGGTCAAAGGTTCTCATCAACCTAGGGATATGGTCACTAGTGCTCATGAACCAGGAGAAATGTTTATGGGTCTCGTCAATTTGGGAAGTTGGTTATGGGTGCTCATCAACCTGGCAGATGGTTCTGGATGCTCATAAACCTAGGGGATGGTTTTGCATGCTCATCAAGCTAGGAGATGTTTTTGGGTTCTCATTAACCTGGAGAGATGGTTATGAGTGTATTAACCTGGGGAGATGGTCAAAGGTTCTCATCAACCTAGGGACATGGTCACTGGTGTTCATGAACCTGGAGAGATTAGAGAGAGTCTCATCAATCTGGGTATGGGTATGGGACCCTTTAGTTCCAGTGAAGGGAACCTTTAAGGCATCAACAAACCAAGACATTTTGGACAATTTTATGCTCCCAACTTTGGGGGAAGAGTTTGGGGATGTCCCCTTCCTGTTCCAACATGACTGTGCACCAGTGCACAAAGCAAGGTCCATAAAGACATGGATGAGTGAGTTTGGGGTGGAGGAACTTGACTGGCCTGCACAGAGTCCTGACTTCAACCCGATAGAACACCCTTGCGATGAAGAAGAGTGGAAACCTAGAGCCAGGCCTTCTCATCCAACATCAGCACCTGACCTCACAAATGCGCTTCTGGAAGAATGGTCAAACATTCCCATAGACACTCCTAAACCTTGTGGACAGCCTTCCCAGAAGAGTTGAAGCTGTTATAGCTGCAAAGGGTGGGCCAACTCAATATTGAACCCTACGGACTAAAGGCACATGGTACCAGCTTGTTGTACAATCATCAGACCGTTAGTACACACATATACAACAGACATCGTACAATAGTTGTACAACTGAAGTTGGATGAGCAGACTAGAAAACTTTGAATGTACAACAATCGGCTGTACGACTGTTGTACCGTGTGTTGGTTCAACATAGTTGTACGTGCAAAACACGCATGCTCAGAAGTCAGGAACGCTCAGAAGTTTCCGTTCTGGGAAACCTACGTTCCTAATTCACAATCACATTCACCTGAAATTCCTCGTCACTGTGTTAGGCTTGGTTGTACGATTGCTTAGTGTATGTCAGTATGCGGGACACAACAGCCAACATACGACTTGGTCCAAAGTTGGACGTTTGGTTGTACAACCGTTGCACCCGTGAGTACGAGGCGTAAGACTGGGATGTCATTAAAGTTAATGTGCCTGTAAAGGCAGGCGTCCCAATACTTTTGGTAATATTGTGTATATAGGAGGGAGGACAGAAGTGGGCACATGTGCACGAGTACAGCTGCCACCAGGGCCAGACTGGCCATAGGGCAGACCGGGCATTTGCCCGGTGGGCCGGGGTCGCCCGCTCCAGGGCCTATTGATGTCCAGGCCGCACAGCGGGAGGTAAGTGGCGATCGCGGCCTGGACAGGGACAACACAGGCCGCGGCCACCGCTCACCTGCCGCTGTATGGCCGTGCTTGTGTCTTCTTTAAGGTGATGGCTGCATGGGCTGAGCTGTGTGTCTCTCTCACACACAGCTCAGCCTCAGCACCGACACTGGCAGTCCCGCTCTCTATGGACGGACTGCTCCTCTTCCACCCGTCCTTCCTGTGACTCCTGGGTTTGCCCAGCCCACAGTCCCCAGGGATGTGTGGGCGGGAAGCTTGAACCCAGAAGAGGAAAGCTGCAGACAGCCTGTGCCTGAGCCTCGATCCTGGGGTGAGTAATCTCACCCTGTCTCCTGTCTCCCACTGCATAAAACACATTTTAAGGGGTGCTCTGTGGGATCTGTTGCGGGGGGGGCTTTGGTAAGCAGAGACCCCCTTACACCAGGGTCTGCAGCGTCCCACCCCCTTAAATCAAGGTTCCCCTTTACATTGGAGTCCACAGAGCTCCAACTTACAGTAAATGGAAATTCTGCAGACTCTAAGTGGGGTTCTGTGTGGACTCTGATGTAAAGGGGGGGTTCTGTGTGGACTCTGATGTAAAGGGGGGGTTCTGTGTGGACTCTGTAAGGGGGGGTTCTGTGCGGACTCTGATGTAAGGCAGGTGTGTCTTGGGGGGGAAATG
>BLSH010437729.1:383134-405569 GCA_018402905.1 Glandirana rugosa
CCCCCCCCCCCCCCCCCCCCCCCCCCCCCCCCCCCCCCCCCCCCCCCCCCCCCCCCCCCCCCCCCCCCCCCCCCCCCCCCCCCCTTATTCTCTGAAAGCAGTTTGAGCTAAATCAAGGTGGGCCTGCCTGGAGATTCACAGAAATTTCAGGTTGATATTGGACAGGAGGTATCAAATTATCTGGGGAAAACGTGAGTAGGGGCCTGGAAGTGGGATCCTAGAGATTGTCCCCTCAAGGGACTGCATTAGTATTGCTAAAGTGGAACTTGTATTTCTAGTCTCCGCCAAAAGGGAGGTTTCCCTGAAAGGAGTAGACAGAACAGAGAGTGGTCTCTAATTCCATTGTGCACTAAATGTGGTACCCCAAAGCCCCCCCCCCCTCCTGCACCCCAACCAAGCTCAACAAGCATTAAAGCATAAAAAACACTCCTTGTCTGGCCATTGAATAGTGAGATTGCCCAAGCAGAAAGAGAACCTGAAGACATGCTGGACCTGTCAGGGGTCTGTGCTACATATACATCTTTAGGACATCTCTAGATTGTAGGTCAGTATTGCAACCAGAGATTTTTCTTTTACTAAAGCTTGGGGGAAATTTAAGTTCTGACGCCAGGAAAAAGCGGTGTTTTGCATTGGCATCAATGCGCGTTTAGCCATGCTAGCATTTAGTAGCGTTTCTCATGCCTCTATTCAAAATCAATGGTTCCCTATGGGAGCCCATTAATTTGAATAGAAGTCGGATCATGATGGCGTGGGGTTCCCCCCAGGGCAATACCAGACCCTTTGGTCTGGTATGGATTTTAAGGAGAACCCCCTACCAAAACAAATGGCGTGGGGTTCCCCCCTAGATCCATACCAGACCCTTATCCAAGCATGCCTCATGCGGTGACGTCACAAGGATCAGGGCCTCTGGATGACGTCACCTGGTGGCCCCGGCCCATGTCAAAAGTAAGGGCACAGTGCGGACCCAGAGAGCGCCGAGTCAACATCGGCAAAAGAGCGAGAAGACAGAAGAGGGAGAAGACCCGGCAAAAAGACAGAAGAGGGGAGAAGACAGTGCAGAAGAACCGGAGAGGGATAAGACATCACCGGAGGAGGGAGAAGAGCCGGAGAGGGGAGGAGACAACAGAGCTGATTTAAAAAAATACTTTAAAAACCTGTGTAGTGTGTCTATTTTTTTTTTAGGTGAATGGGTAAGGGTACAATGTACCCTTATCCCTTCACATAGGGTGGGGGGCCGAGACCTGGGGGGGCCCCCTTGTTAAAGGGGGCTTCCAGATTCTGATAAGCCCCCCATCCGCAGACCCCCAACAACCACTGGCCAGGGTTGTTGGGAAGAGGTCCTTGTCCTCATCAACATTGGGACAAGGTGCTTTGAGATGGGTGGTGCAGGGCCCCCCTCTGCCCCAAAGCACCCCACCCCCATGTTGAGGGCATGTGGCCTGGTATGGCCCAGGGGGGGGTGCTCACTCACCCCCCCCCCTTTCCTGACCTGCCTGGCTGCGTGCTCAATTAAGGGTCTGGTATGGATTTTGAGGGGGGACCCCATGCCATTTTTTTGGTGTGGGGGTTCCCTTTAAAATCCATACCAGACCAAAGGGTCTGGTATCATCCCGGGGGGCGGGGGACCCCACGCATATTTTTTTTAAATTTTAGCAAGGGATTCCCCTTCAAAATCCTCGGCACACCATCATCATCTGACTTCTGGTGCGACTTCTACTCAAATCAATGGGCTCCCATAGGGAATCACTGATTTTGAATAGAGGCAGAGAAATGCCTGACGAGGCTTAACGCTGTGTATACAACGCTTAGCCGTGTTTAACAGCTTTTACCGGTGTCTGGCATTTTTACAGCTCTAGGGCTGGAGCCTGAGAACGCGCTGGTCCTGGGGGGTTTTTTGGAGCTCAAAAACGCCATGGTGTGTATGAGACCATTGAATAACACAGAGAGGCGTTTTTAAAGCGGAGTTCCACCCAGAATTATTTTTTTTTTGGCATACACTCTTTTAATACTAAATAGATGTAACCTTTTGTTTCCTAGTAATTCCATGTATTTTTTACTCACAATCGTTTCTCTCACTGCTGGACTTTTCCATTTTAGGTGAGGGCACCTGAAGCTCATCCTGGGTCTCCTGGCATCTCTTCCTGAAAGAAGTGCATGGTGGGTAACCATCATGCACTCCTCGACCTCGGTCCGCCTTAAAACGGGCCATTTCCTGTCTGGAAATAACGAGATTTTACAGTACAGGGAAGCCCACTGACTCCTGGGAAATGATGAGTCACATCTCCCAGGAGGCCAGGCGAAGCAGGAAGTGAGGAGAAGAGCCTCAGACCTAAAAGGTGCAGATTACAGAGACCACCTAGCAACAAGTGACTTAGGGTGAGTATATTTTTTTTTTCCTTCAAAGGTAAGTCTGTATAGACAAAAGGACTTGAATGATGTAAAAAAAAATGTCTGGGTGGAACTCAGCCTTAAGCTGTAAAAACGTCCATGTGCATGAAGCCTAAGAAGAAATAAAAGCCTAAACAAAAGTGAATTTGAAAGTTTATACTCGATGGATCTTCAATCAGCCAACGTCTCTGTGGTAATCATATAAGGTGACCTTTCCTAGGGGGACGTTAGAGAACATGTGGTTCTCCTGGGTTTTCTTGTTGGTTCTGCTTCTCTAGACCTCGTTGAAATCCTTTTCCATTTGCTGTTTTTGCGATATCTTTATTGCTTCCAAGAAATCTTCAAACTTGCCCTTTCCCCGTGACTAATTCGATCGGAAGAGCCTTTACTGTCCCTATCACCAACTGCATCTCAAGATGGCAATTCATGCGGTGTGGGTTTCATTAGAGGAAGCGGCCGAAGAATACGATGAGACATCGCTACTTCCGCATTCTATTTTCAACGGTCACGGTTCATAGAAGACAAAACCAGGTACAGAAGGAGAACGGAAAGCTTTTATTGTTAAAAAAAAAAAAAAAATTAGCAAAAGTTCTAAAATTAATTTTAACTTTTCAAGCGGAATTTATAGTTTAGAGCAGCCTTTCTCAACAACGAGGAACCCTTGAAATAATTCTCCGGTCTCGGGGAACCCCTGCTAAAAATTAAAGATCTACAACTCATGATACATTAGTGTGATGGTCAATGGGAAGAATGCTCCTTACACTTGTGGGCTTTGGGAAGAATTACCCTCTACAGATAGCTAAAAAGATCAATGGTGTCATTGGGAATTTATCTGAGAGGTAGAAATTGACCATTGCTCAAGGAACCCCTAGCAACCTCTGGAGGAACCCTAGGATGTTTTACCAGTAGAGTTGATCGAACCTCTGGAAGTTCGGGTTCGGCGGGTTCGGCCGAACTTAGGGAAAAAGTCCGGGTTCGGGACCGAACTTGACCCGAACTTTATCCCGGACCCCGAACCCCATTGAAATCAATGGGGACCCGAACTTTTAGGCACAAAAATGGCTGTAACAAAGTCCTGGCAAGTCCTAGAGGTCTGCAAAAGGAAGGAAAATGGGGGTAAGAGTTGTACAACTGCCCTACAAAGAAATGGGGATGGGGAAATAACTTAAAATAATTTTTAAGCTAAAATCACATAAAAAAATAAAAAATGGAGGTGGATGTGAAGTTGGAGGTTGAGGAGGCGTTGGAAGTGGCGGTGGAGCAGGAGGAGGAGCCAACACTGTTTTTTTTTTATTTCTGTGCAAGAAATGCACCACTGGCCGCAAATGTACTTTTGGGAATATTTTTTTTTATTTTTAAACCAGCAATGTAGGCATTTTTTTTATTTTTGTGCAAGAAATATAGGGGGGGTGGAATTGCGCCGGCTGCAAATGTAATTTTTAGATTTTTTTTTTTTAAACCAGCAATGTAGATGCACTTTTTAATTTTGTGCAAGAAACAATAATCTGTCCCTTAAAGCAACAGCTGGAACCTTTCCCTATAGAACTTGGAGATGATTTTAGAACAATATTCTGTCCCTTAAAGCAACAACTGGAACCTTTCCCTATAGAACTTGGAAATGATTTTAGAACAATAATCTGTCCCTCTAAGCAGTAGACTCTACCTAGTCCAGTCAGATCGTTCTGTGCAGCAGGATGAGGTGTGCAATCTGTCCCTCAAAGCAGCAGTTCTCGTATCTCTCCCTAGTCCACAATCAGATCATTCAGTAATGCAGGATGAGATGTTCTGTAATCTGTCCCTCACAGCGCCGGCAGCATCCTCTCCCTAAACTATCCTGAGAGCATGTGACATGCAGCACGGTGACTCCAGCCCCATATAGAGGCTGGGTCACATGGTGCACTGGCCAATCACAGCCATGCCATTAGTAGGCATGGCTTTGATGGCTTCTAAGGGCAAACCAGTAAAATGCTTGTTGATTGGCTGCCCTGCAGCTATTCAACAAGCGGAAAAAAAAATACCAGAACCCAGAACCCAAACCCAAACTTTTTTTCAAAAGTTCGGGTTCGGGTCCCGAACACCGCAAAGTTCGGTACGAACCTGAACTTTACAGTTCAGGTTCGCTCAACTCTACTCCTTACACTTGTGGTCATTGGGAAGAATTCCCCCCTTACAGAGAGCTAAAAAGACCAATGGTGTCATTGGGAATTTATCTGAGAGGTAGAAATTGACCATTGCTCAAGGAACCCCTAGCAACCTCTGGAGGAACCCTGGTTTAGAGGCTGAATATTCCGATGTTTTTACCAGCAAAAAAAAAGAGGACATTTTTTCCTTTAAGCGCAATCTCGCTTGCCCTCCCCGGCCTAATTTACTGTCATTTTCAGTGTTGAATTTCATCCCGGTGTTTATTCAGTGTAATGATACCCCATGATATCTTTCTTAGGCAAGAGTCCCATTTGACAGGAAAAACAAACAAGGCAAAGTCGGGCTTCGCTACATCAAAAAGGGAGCGTGCCTCTATCTAAATGGGGATCATCAGGCGTTGTTGCCACCAGAGGCCAGAGCTTGTTAGACTTGTGCTGCCCATACCTAATCACATGTTTCATTGGGCAACGGCAGAGGAACTCCACCTAAAACTTTTTTTTTTTTTAGTATATGGAAGAACTGTCAAATTTTTATTGCTGGGGAATGTAGATAAATTATTATCATATGGGATTTACAGTGCCTTGCAAAAGTATTCATACCCCTTGAAAGTTCCCACATTTTCTCAGGTTACAACCAAAAATGTAAATGTAATTTATTGGGATTTTATGTGATGGACCGACACAAAGTGGCTCATAATTGTGAAGTGGAAGGAAAATGATAAAAGATACAAATAAATCTGTGAAAAGTGTGGGGGGCATTTGTATGGCGCCCCCCGGAGTCAACACTTTGTAGAACCGCCTTTCTCTGCAATTACAGCTGCAAGTCTTTTTGGGGAAGTCTCTACCAGCTTTGCCCATCTAGAGATGACATTTCTGCCCATTCTTCTTTGCAGAATCCCCCAAGCTCTGTCAGATTGGATGGAGGGCGTCTGTGATCAGCAATTTTCATGTCTTGCCACAGATTCTCAATGGGATTTAGGTCTGGACTGTGACTGGGTCATTCTAACACATGAATGTGCTTTGATCTAAACCATTCCATTGTAGCTCTGGCTGGATGTTTAGGGTCGTTGTCCTGCTGGAAGGGGAACCTCCGCCCTGGTCTCAAGTCTTTTGCAGACTCTAACAGGTTTTCTTGTAAGATTGCCCTGTATTTGGCTCCATGCATCTTCCCATCATCTCTGAGCTTTCCGGTCCCTGCTAAAGAAAAGCATGCCCACACCATGATGCTGTCACCACCATGTTTCACGGTGGGGATGGAGTGTTCAGGGTGATGGGCAGTGTTAGTTTTCCGCCACACATAGCGTTTTGCTTTTAGGCCAAAACTTTCTTTTTTTGTCTCATCTGAGCAGAGAACCTTCTTCCACATGTTTGCTGTGTCCCCCACATGGCTTCTCACAAACTACAAATGGAACTTCTTATGGATTTCTTTCACCAATGGCTTTCTTCTTGCCACTCTTCCATAAAGGGCAGATTTGTGGAGAGCACGACTAATAGTTGTCCTGTGGACAGATTCTCCCACCTGAGCTGTGGATCTCTGCAGCTCCTCCATAGTTACCATGGACCTCTTGGCTGCTTCTCTGATGAACGCTCTCCTTGCCTGGCTGGTCAGTTTAGGTGGACGGCCATGTCTTGGTAGGTTTGCAGTTGTGCCACTCTTTCCATTCTCGGATGATGGATTGAACAGAGCTCTGTGAGATGTTCAAAGCTTGGGGTATTTTTTTATAACCTAAACCTGCTCCATAACTTTATCCCTGACCTGTCTGGTGTGTTCCTTGGCCTTCATTATGCTGTTTATTCACTAAGGTTCTCTAACAAACCTCTGAGGGCTTCACAGAACAGCTGTATTTATACTGAGATTAAATTACACACAGGGGGACTCTATTTACTAATTAGGTGACCTCTGAAGGCAATTGGTTCCTCTAGATTTTAGTTGGGGGTATCGGAGTAAAGGGGGCTGAATACAAATCCCCCCCACACTTCTCACAGATTTATTTGTATCATTTATCATTTTCCTTCCACTTCACAATTATGAGCCCCTTTGTGTCGGTTTATCACATAAAATCCCAATTTTGGTTGTAACATGGCAAAATGTGGTAGATTTCAAGAGGTATGAATATTTTCTCAAGGCACTGTAGTTGCGGAAGATGATCTGATGGAAGTGGCTCAGGTAAAGTTCTTAGGTGGAGGTGGGTTAGGCTTCCCTGAATAAATGAGTTTTCAGGGATCGCCTAAAGGCGGTGTCAGGGAAGGCATGTCCGTGGTGCTGATGGTATCTCTCAGCGCACATATATGTGCAGACCGGCAAATGTCCAGGCATGTTCGCGGGCAGTGGCGGCCCGTAATGCAGGGCGCATGGTGCCACCCCCTTATCTATGTGACTGGCCCCCTAATCTACATGTGGGGCACCAGCGCATGGATTCCAATGGTTCTTTGTTTTTTTTTAAGCACGTGAATGGAGCCATCAGCTCTAATTGGCTTAAAAAAAGGGTGGTCTGAGCCCGACTCCGTTGTGTGACAATAGTGAATGAATATTCTCCTCCCGGCCAATCAGGAAGCAGGTCTTGATACCTGGTTGAAAGGAGAAGCGATCCTATTGGTCGAAGAGGAGGGAGGAGAGGCAGGGCCGATGTGATTCTGGGAAAGCCGCCGCCTGGAGGGAAGCGATGTCAGTGACATCTATGGGGTAAGTGCCGGGCTGGTAACCTCACCAACCGATCGACTAGGGGGGGTTGTGGAGGGGGGGTGGAGTGGGGTGTGGGTGACCCAACCGGGGAGGGATGGCTGTGGTGCATTGTTTGCTGCCCCCCCCCCCGCAAAAAAAGTCCATCAGCCACCACTGGTCACAGGCAAAGGCACGTGCGCATGCATAGATGCAAACATCTGTCACTAATGCTGGCGCCATGCAAGCTATTTAAACCAGGCTTCTGGGCTCATTTGCTGTTTGGTTTGCAGCTTCTGTGTGTTGTTCCTGATTCTTTGTGACCTCTGATCTTGATCCGGCTTACCTCTGACCTGCGTTTGTCTGCTACCTGCCCCAACCCCGGCTTGTCTTTGGATTCTGCTCTTGCCTCCTGTTTTTGCTTGATCGATCTCCCGGTGCTGACCATCCTGCTGTCTGCCGTCTATGCCCGATCTGCCCGACCGTTACCCACCTGGCTTGTCTGACCTTGCACCTTGCTCATCCAGCCTGGTACAGCTTCCAGTCCAGCAAGCTTCCATCTGGTTCCTGCTTCCAGCTGCTTACTACAGTCTGTCTCCCGCTAAGCATCGTGCCAGCTCATCTACTACCAGCCTGCTCTGCTGCCACTTCTACCCGCTTTTAGCCATCCCAGGCACTCCTTCTGATTGGCTGAGACACAGCAGTGGCACCATTGGCTCCCACAGCAGTCAGTCAGCCAATCAGGGGAGGGAGGGGGCAGAGCCGGGTTAGGGCTCCGTGTCTGAATGGATACACGGAGCTCTAACTTGGCTCGGGAATACTACTACTAATAATAGTAATAATAATATTGATTGATTTAATAAAGGAAAATTGGTTGTTCACTTTGCAAAGGAATTTGCTCCAGAGCTCAGTGATTGTGAAGTTTCGCTTTGCAAAAAAAAAAAGAAAGAAAAAAATGTGCATGGAAAAAATACTACTACTACACTAATAATAATAATAATACTATTAATAGTAATTATAATAATAATAATAATAATAATGATATTGATTGATTTAATAAAGGAAAATTGGCTGTTCACTTTGCAAGGGAATTTGCCCCAGAGCTTAGTGATCGTGGTGAAGTTTCACTTTGCAAAAAAAAATAAAGAAAAAAATGTACAAGGAAATACCACTACTACTACACTAATAATAATAATATTAATAGTAATAATAATAATAATAATAATATTGATTGATTTAATAAAGGAAAATTGGCTATTCATCTTGCAAGGGAAATTGTTCCAGAGCTTAGTGATCGTGGTGAAGTTTCCCTTTGCAAAAAAAAAGAAAAAAATGTGCAAGGAAATACTACTACTACACTAATAATAATATTAATAGTAATAATAATAATAGTAATAATAATATTGATTGATTTAATAAAGGAAAATTGGTTGTTCACTTTGCAAAGGAATTTGCTCCAGAGCTCAGTGATTGTGAAGTTTCGCTTTGCAAAAAAAAAAAGAAAGAAAAAAATGTGCATGGAAAAAATACTACTACTACACTAATAATAATAATAATACTATTAATAGTAATTATAATAATAATAATAATAATAATGATATTGATTGATTTAATAAAGGAAAATTGGCTGTTCACTTTGCAAGGGAATTTGCCCCAGAGCTTAGTGATCGTGGTGAAGTTTCACTTTGCAAAAAAAAATAAAGAAAAAAATGTACAAGGAAATACCACTACTACTACACTAATAATAATAATATTAATAGTAATAATAATAATAATAATAATATTGATTGATTTAATAAAGGAAAATTGGCTATTCATCTTGCAAGGGAAATTGTTCCAGAGCTTAGTGATCGTGGTGAAGTTTCCCTTTGCAAAAAAAAAGAAAAAAATGTGCAAGGAAATACTACTACTACACTAATAATAATATTAATAGTAATAATAATAATAGTAATAATAATATTGATTGATTTAATAAAGGAAAATTGGTTGTTCACTTTGCAAAGGAATTTGCTCCAGAGCTCAGTGATTGTGAAGTTTCGCTTTGCAAAAAAAAAAAAAAGAAAGAAAAAAATGTGCATGGAAAAACTACTACTACTACACTAATAATAATATTAATAGTAATAATAATAATAATGATATTGATTGATTTAATAAAGGAAAAGTGGCTATTCATCTTGCAAGGGAATTTGTTCCAGAGCTTAGTGATCGTGGTGAAGTTTCCCTTTGCAAAAAAAAGAAAAAAATGTGCAAGGAAATACTACTACTACTACACTAATAATAATATTAATAGTAATAATAACAGTAGTAATAATAATAATAATATTGATTGATTTGATAAAGGAAAATTGGCTATTCATCTTGCAAGGGAATTTGGTCCAGAGCTTAGTGATTGTGGTGAAGTTTCACTTTGCAAAAAAAAAAAAGAAAAAAAAAACGTACATGGAAAATTGAAAAATAAAACAGAATTTTAGCTTGCATGGTTGGGTGATAGAATGCTACTACTTCTACTACTACTAATAATAATAATATCAATAGTAATAGTAATAATAATAATAATAATATGGATTGATTTAAAAAAGGATTGTGGTGAAGTTTCGCTTTGCAAAAAAAAAAATGTGCATGGAAATACTACTACTACTACACTAATAATAATAATAATAATAATATTATTAATAATAATAATATTAATAGTAATAATAATAATAATGATATTGATTGATTTAATAAAGGAGAATTGGCTGTTCACTTTACAAGGGAATTTGCCCCAGAGCTTAGTGATTGTGGTGAAGTTTCGCTTTGCAAAAAAAGAAAGAAAAAATGTGCATGGAAATACTACTACTACACTAATAATAATAATAATATTAATAATAATAATAATCATAATTATATTGATTTAATAAAGGAAAATTGGCTGTTCACTTTGCAAAGGAATCTGCCCCAGAGGTTAGTGATTGTGGTGAAGTTTTGCTTTGCAAAAGAAAAAAAAAAAAAGAAAAAAACATGGAATGGAAAATTAAAAAATGAAAACAGGATTTTTTGCTTGCATGATTGGGTGATAGAAGGCAGCAGAACTTCAACTCATTCACTAAACTTTCAAGCAAATTCCCCTGCAAAGTGAACCCTTCATTTGCCTTTAGTAAATCAACCCCATTATCTCAGAATTTTTGAATTTTTCATTTTATTTATTTATTTATTTTGCGTTCATTTGCCTTTAGTAAATCAACCCCATTATCTCAGAATTTTTGAATTTTTCATTTTATTTATTTATTTATTTTGCGTTCAGCCCCGGGGGATCATCCATTGGAAACCAATCCACCACTAAGATGTAAAAGAAAAACCAGGCATAGTTATTTCCCCCCCCCCCCCCCAGCCCTATTTTCTAGCCCACGTCCGTCCAATCTTTCCATCTTCATTTGTCTCATAAACCATCTGATGATTGAGACATCAATGCCCTCAACGTCTCTGAGAGGTCCGAATTCAATGCTGCCTCCTACTGGGAACTTTCTGCTCGGGAAACCATGAGAAGCGGATCCTGTTATCCATTTTGCATTTCGTTTATCAGCTTTCTGCGGTAGGTAGAAGTAATGCTTAGCCGTTTTTTTTTTTTTTTTTTTCCACCAAGTCAATCCTCGGTGCTACTCAGATGTCATATCTTTTCAACATACCGAGAAGGACAAATCAAAAAAAAAAAAACCTTGGCTCTCTCTTTGCTATACATAAGCCCTGAAAAGACTTTGCTGGAAGCCAAAACAATAGCTGAAGAGACTAAAGACTCGTTCATTTGCAAAGACTCTATCACACACCTGGGTAGACAGAATCTCCCGCTGGCCTCGTGAAGCGCTATTGTGCGAATGTCAGCAGTCAGAGCCCTTAATGGCGCATACACAATCATTCTGATTAAGAAGGAACAGGCGAGGAAAAATAAAATAATAACTAAGATGCACTGCAACCAACTCGGAGCTGCAACAAAAAATATCTACTTTATAATAAAGCTCGATGTTTAAAAATACGTTTTTCCCCCAAGTCTGTCGCCTTTGACGCTCTTTGGTTTGTCTTCCCGGATTAGCAATTTTCAAATTTATAAAAATTGTTCAGGAGTTACAAATGATATTGGTGCCTATTGATTAGGGAGGAGCGAAGTGATTTGGGAGAAATGTATTACACTGGAAAATTATGGATTTTGTTAAATTTTTTAATTGATTTTACTGGAAAATTATGGATTTTGCTAAATTTTTAAATTGGTTTTACTGGAAAATTACGTATTTTGCAAATTTTTTAAATTTTTAAATTGATTTTCGTGGAAAATTACGTATTTTGCTAAATTTTTAGATTTTTAAATTGATTTTACTTTAAAATTATGGATTTTGCTCAATTTTTAAATTGATTTTACTGGAAAATTACGTATTTTGCAAAATTTTTAGATTTTTAAATTGATTTTATTTTAAAATTATGGATTTTGGTAAATTTTTAAATTGATTTTACTGGAAAATTACGTATTTTGCTACATTTTTAGATTTTTAAATTCATTTTAATGGAGAATTATGGATTTTGCTCAATTTTTAGATTTTTAAATTGATTTTACTGGAGAATTATGGATTTTGCTAAATTTTTAAATTGGTTTTACTGGAAAATTACGTATTCTGCTAAATTTTTTAATTTTTAAATAGATTTTACTGGAAGATTACGTATTTTGCTAAATTTTTAGATTTTTAAATTGATTTGATTTTAAAATTATGTATTTTGCTAAATTTTTTAATTGATTTTACTGGAAAATTATGTATTTTGCTAAATTTTTTGATTTTTAAATTGATTTTACTGGAGAATTATGGATTTTGCTCAATTTTTAGATTTTTAAATTGATTTTACTGGAGAATTATGGATTTTGCTAAATTTTTAGATTTTTAAATTGATTCTACTGGAAAATTACATATTTTGCTAAATTTTTTAATTTTTAAATTGATTTTACTGGAAAATTACATATTTTGCTACATTTGTAGATTTTTAAATTGACTTTACTTTAAAATTATGGATTTTGCTCAATTTTTACATTTTTAAATTGGTTTTACTGGAAAATTATGTATTTTGCTAATTTTTTAGATTTTTAAATTGATTTTACTGGAGAATTATATATTTTGCTCAATTTTTAGATTTTTAAATTGATTTTACTGGAAAATTACATTTTTTTTGCTACATTTTTAGATTTTTAAATTGATTTTACTTTAAAATTATGGATTTTGCTCAATTTTTACATTTTTAAATTGGTTTTACTGGAAAATTATGTATTTTGCTATTTTTTTTAGATTTTTAAATAGATTTTACTGGAAAATTAAGCATTTTGCTAAATTTTTTGATTTTTAAATTGATTTTCCTAGAAAAGTATGGATTTTGCTAAATTTTTAGATTTTTAAATTGATTTTACAGGAAAATTATGGATTTTGCTAAATTTTACATTGGAAAAATTGGTTTTACATGAAAATGACAGATTTTGCTAAATTTTTTAATTGATTTTACTGTAAAACTATGGATTTTGCTAAATTTTTAAATTGGTTTTACTGGAAAATTACGGATTTTGCTAATTTTTTTAGATTTTTCTGGAAAATTACGTATTTTGCTAAATTTTTAGATTTTTAAATTGATTTTACTAGAAAAGTATGGATTTTGCTAAATTTTACAGTGGAAAAATTGGTTTTACTGGAAAATGACAGATTTTGCTAAATGTTTTAATTGGTTTTACTGGAAAACTATGGATTTTGCTAAATTTTTAAACTGGTTTTACTGGAAAATTACAGATTTTGCAAAATTTTTAGATTTTTAAATTGATTTTACTGGAAAATTACCGATTTTGCTAAATTTTTAAATTGAAAAACTGGTTTTACTGGAAAATTATGGATTTTGCTATTTTTTTAAATCGATTTTACTGGAAAATTATGGATTTTGCCAAATTTTCAATTTCTGGAAATAAATAAAAATAAATAAGACAGGTAGGATTTTTATGACCCTATTACTCTGTCATGAACCCTTCTCCCTGCCCCTGTTGATGTAACACCCTCCCACCCAGGTTGCTGGTTAGGCTAGGCAAATTTAGCCCTTGCGGCTTTCCAGTAATCAGTAGTGCAGCTTGTGATTACTTTTGGCTGCTCTGGGCTCTACAGGCAGAAGGTTTGATTGCTTCCCTCTTTCTTCTGGTCGTTTCCAGAATATATTGGGAGGGTGGAGTCGAATGAGCAGCCTAAATATTTATGTGGCTCCAGCCAATCCTTGGGGGAGTGTGCCCAGATAGTGGCTGGGGAGTGCATAAATAGTTCGGAACCTGACCAAGCAGGGTTCTGTTCACAGCAGAATAGGGTCCCACCCAGAGGGGCCAAATTAAGAGTAGCAGATAAAACCAAATGGATTTATTAAAAGCCAATTGGCAACTTACATAAGTAGCAAGCTAGTCAGCGGATGCCTTGAAATGTGCCACCGTCTCTATCTGTGGCATCTCCAGTCTCCTGCTGATGTTACTTCCGGTCCGGCTCCTTCCCCATTCCATGCTCGTCACCCATGATTCTGGTCTTCCAACGGACACGCCAGGTTCCGGAGTACCGAGCCCTTCTGGACCTTTACAGAAGACCTTGGGCCCCCTTTAAACATCTGCCCCAGATACGTAGATGTGCCTACTTGCTTCCTACATACGTAAGCTGCCAATTGGCTTTTAATGAAGCCATTAGGTTTTACAGTATCTCACAAAAGTAAGTACACCCCTCCCATTTATTCTATCTTTTCATGTGACAACACTGAAGAAATGACACTTTGCTACAATGTAAAGTAGTGAGTGTACAGCTTGTATAACAGTGTAAATTTACTGCCCCCTCAAAATAACTCAACACACAGCCATTAATGTCAACAAAAGTGAGTACACCCCTAAGGGAAAATGTCCAAATTGGGCCCAATTAGCCATTTTCCCTCCCCGGTGTCATGTGACTTGTTATCGTTACAAGGTCTCAGGTGTGAATGGGGAGCAGGTGTGTTAAATTTGGTGTCATCGCTCTCACTCTCTCATACTGGTCACTGGAAGTTCAGCAAGGCACCTCATGGCAAAGAACTCTGAAAAAAAGAATTGCTGCTCTACATAAAGATAGGCTAGGCTATAAGAAGATTGCCAAGACCCTGAAACTGAGCTGCAGCACGGTGGCCAAGACCATACAGCGGTGTAACAGGAGAGGTTCCACTCAGAACAGCGCCTCACCATGGTTGACCAAAGAAGTTGAGTGCAGTGCTCAGCGTCATATCCAGAGGTTGTCTTTGGGAAATAGACATATGAGTGCTGCCAGCATTGCTGCAGAGTTTGAAGGGGTGGGGGGTCAGCCTGTCAGTGCTCAGACCATACGCCGCACACTGCATCAAATTGGTCTGCATGGCTGTCGTCCCAGAAGGAAGCCTCTTCTAAAGATGATGCACAAGAAAGCCTGCAAACAGTTTGCTGAAGACAAGGAGACTAAGGGCATGGATTACTGGAACCATGCCCTGTGGTCTGATGAGACCAAGATAAACTTATTCGGTTCAGAAGGTGTCAAGCGTGTGTGGCGGCAACCAGGTGAGGAGTACAAAGACAAGCGTGTCTTGCCTACAGTCAAGCATGGTGGTGGGAGTGTCATGGTCTGGGGCTGCATGAGTGCTGCCGGCACTGGGGAGCTACAGTTCATTGAGGGAACCATGAATGCCAACATGTACTGTGACATACTGAAGCAGAGCATCCCCTCCCTTCATAGACTGGGCCGCAGGGCAGTATTCCAACATAACGACCCCAAACACCTCCAAGACGACCACTGCCTTGCTAAAGAAGCTGAGGGTAAAGGTGATGGACTGGCCAAGCATCTCCAGACCTAAAACCTATTGAGCATCTGTGGGGCTCCTCAAATGGAAGGTGGAGGAGCGCAAGGTCTCTAACATCCACCAGCTCTGTGATGTCCTCATAGAGGAGGGGAAGAGGACTCCAGTGGCAACCTGTAAAACTCTGGTGAACTCCATGCCCAAGAGGGCAGTGATGGAAATTAATGGTGGCCACACAAAATATTGACACTTTGGGCCCAATTTGGACATTTTCACTTAGGGGTGTACTCACTTTTTTGCCAGTGGTTTAGACATTAATGGCTGTGTGTTGAGTTATTTTGAGGGGACAGCAAATTTACACTGTTATACAAGCTGTACACTCACTACTTTACATTGTAGCAAAGTGTCATTTCTTCAGTGTTGTCACATGAAAAGAAAAGAATAAAATATTTACAAATATGTGAAGGGGTGTACTTACTTTTGTCAGATACTGTATCTGCTACACCAGGAGTGTCAAACTCTATTTCACATTGGCATTATGGTTGCCCTCAAAGTGTCAGTTCAGAAATCAGGCATACCTACAGAGTGCAGAGGTCAGGAGTACACTTTGTACAGTGTGCAGGGTTGAGGAGTGTGCTACATACAGAGCGCAGGGTTTAGTGGTGCAGGGTTCAGCTCTCTTTCATAGGCTGTCCACATCTCATTTCCACCCCTCCTCCTCAGTTCTGACCTCTGCACCACTCACCCCCATACCCCACCTCTACACACATCTCTGTCTACAGCCCTCATCTCTGCCCCCACCCCCAAAAACTTTCTAGCATCTGGCCCACCCAGCCTGGCTTTAGTACCTCCCTGCAGTGTAGGTGGTTCCGCCTCACTCTCTCACTTGCAGGGAGATCATTGGTCATCATCTGTCTTCGCCCTGAGTGCATGCAGGGCAGGTAGGGATATGTGAGAGATGTGTTTACAAGTGATAGTGGTGAGCAGAGATGGGCAACCCCCCCAATTCGGTTCCTTTAAATCTAGTGCCTGGAGGGTCCCCTTAGTCTGCCTGTAAAGTGGCGCATCTGTAGCATGCATAGAACATACTGCAGCAAAAATTACGTTTCTAAAGAAAAAATCCCATTTAAATTGACTCGCGGTTGCAATTGCTGCCATCCGGCTATTGAAGAAAAATAAAGTAAAAGAACGACGTGGGGTCCTCCCCAAAATCCATACCAAACCTTTATCCCAGCATGCAGCCTGGCCCCCCAGATTTAACCCCCTCCCCCCCATGTGAATGAGTACCCCTACCCATTTACCAAAAAAGTGGCAAAAAAGTAATATAGAGTAAAATTAAAAAAGTGTTCCTCGATGTAAATCCATCGTCAATCACGCCACCCCCCTGCACCACCGGTGCCCCAAAAAAAAAAAACTCTCGCCGTTCATGAAGGCTGACCACCTACTGCCTCCTCTGCCACCTGACAGTTCTTATATAGGTAAGGGCGGGCCCACCTGGTGACGTTGCTTGGTGGCACCGCCCCCCCCTTGTGACGCCACGGACAGGCGCATTCTGGGTTTGTCCTGCCCTTAGCTATATAAAAACTGTCAGATGCCAGAGGGGGCAGTAGGCGGTCGGCCTTCATGGACGGCGGGAGCGTTTTTGTTTTTTTTCCGGGGGCGGCGTGATTGACGATGGATATACATCAGGGGTAACTGTTTTTTATTTTTTAATTGTCAAAGACTGTGTAACCCATACTCATTAACATGGGGGGGGGGATATGGGGGCCCCCTTGTTAAAGGGGGCTTCCAGTTTCCGATAAGCCCTTTGCCCGCACACCCCCACAACAGCAGCCCAGGGTTGTGGGTAAGAGACCCTTGTCCCCATCAACATCGGGACAACATCGGGCAAGGTGCTTTGGGGTGGGGGTGGGGGGGGCAGTCTCTAGTGTAGTCCTAAAGTATAGAAATTCCAAATAATCACTCCAGTGAAGAATATAGGTCCAATCCAGTTTATCCACAGCCTCAAGATGGACAGAAGAAGGGTCAAGATAACTGCTTGCCAGATTGGATTTGCATGACCATACGACCAGCAAATCAATGAAGCTTGTGTGGGATCCAACCCAGCAAAAACCACCAGGGACGGGTTTCCAGGGTAGCCAACCTTATCAGCCGTCACAGGATGAATCCATTGGTCTCTACAGCATGGGCAATCCTCCACTCTCGTAATCCATAAAGGGTTAAATGGTATATATGGGGAAAGAAAAGCTCCACATAGTGTAATTTCCCAAAGACACCTTTTACTGAAAAGCCGGCATAAAATCAAAATCAAAATAACTGATCCTCTCTCGACGCGTTTCGCCTAAATCGGCACCTATGCCCCCAAATGAGGCCTATTTAGGCGAAACGCGTGTGAAATATTCCAGCGAACGTCAGAGCGAGAGCGATAATTCTAGGTCCAGATCTCCTCTGTATCTCTATACTGGTAACCTCTAAATGCGTTTAAATTCAACGCCTATGGAGAATTTTAAGCCCCGTAGTTTGCCGCCATTCCACGGGCAGACGCAATTTTAAAGCGTGACGTTAGGTATCTATTTAACCGGTGTAACATCATCTTTCACATTATACAAAAAAATTGGGCTAAAAATTGTGGTGTTTTTTTTTTTGTATTTTTAGTTCATTAACCGCTTGCCGACTGGCAACCGCAGGTTGACGGCGACAAGGTGGTTCGATATCACAAACCGCCGCCATATGACGGCGGCTGCGAGATCGTGCACTGTGAGCGTGCGCGCTCCGCCGCAGGCGAGCTCGCGTGCTCACTGTGTCCGGGGGGGAGGGCCAGGGCGGACTCGATCTCCGCCGGCTACCCGCGATGCCCCCGCAGTGAAAGAACGGAGGTTGGTGTAAGTAAACACGGATCTCCGTTCTGTTAGAGGGGGAAGGGAGTGATCACAGCCTTCCTCTATATAGAAGCTGTGATCACTCCCCTCCCCTTGCCAGTCAAACACTAAGACAGTTAGAACACGCCCAGGGAACACAGTTAACCCTTAGAGCGCCCCCCCCACCAGGTTAACCCCTTCACTGCCAATGGCATTTACACAGTAATCAGGGCATTTTTATAGCACTGATCGCTGTATAAATGCCAATGGTCCCAAAAAAGTGTCAAAGTGGTCCGACATGTCCGCCGCAATATCGCAGTACCGCTAAAAATCGCAGATCGCCGCCATTACTAGTAAAATATAAAAAAAAATAAAAACCCCAGAAATTAATTCTCATCATCCGTAAACGCGGCAACGTTTGCGCAAACCAATCAATAAACGCCGATTGCGTCTTTTCTTTACCAAAAATATGAGGAAGAATATAAAACCGATGGAAAAAAATGTTTTTTTATTTTAATTTTTTTTTTTTGATTTGTATTTTAGCAAAAAGTAAGAAAAATGTTTTTTTTTTTTTGCAAAGTTGTCGCTCTTTTTTTGTTTATAGCGGCGATCAGAAATGACTCAGAGGTGATCAAATACCACCAAAAGAAAGCTCTATTTGTGGGGGAAAAAGGACGCAAACTTTGTTTGGGTGCAACGTCGCACGACCGCGCAATTGTCAGCTAAAGCGACGCAGTGCCGAATTGCAAAAAGTGCTCTGGTCCTAAAGGTGAAATCCTTCGGGGCTGAAGTGGTTAAAGATCAGGAGCATTCCTAAAATACGTCTGAAAGTCTATAAAATGGTAACCGGCCCTCCAGAACTCGAGCGCTGCCGGTGGATCCGGGTCCGGCTCTGGCCGCGTTGTTTATTTATATTGGAAATTTGCTATTTTTAGCGGAATAATGTTTTCGACTTTCCCTTTCCATGCATGCCTCAGAAATCACGCGTGCCTATGGGCTTCCTCCGACCCCAGGTCTTCATAGTTGGAATAACTGAAAAGGTTAACCGCTCACAGCCACCATGTTTCCCTGACACTCATCGGAAAACTCATGTAGGCTGCAATCACCTAATAAATACAAAGGATTGTAGTCAATGCAATAAAACTTGACTCTTTATTTATGTCTGATGGGAACTGTCTGCCCAGGCATGATATTAATTAAGCAGGGCTGGTGCAAAGATTTTTGACACCCTAGGCGAAACCTCATTTTGCGGCTCCCTCTCGGCTCCACCCCTGACCCCACCCCCTTTGCCCTACCCAGCCTGATCAGCGCCAATCAAATGCAGCCTCACCAGTGCCAATCAAATGCAGCCTCACCAGCGCCCATCAAATAGAGCTTCACCAGCACCAATCAATACAGCCTCACCTGTGCCCATCAAATAGAGCTTCACCAGCGCCAATCAATACAGCCTCACCTGTGCCCATCAAATGCAGCTTCACCAGCGCCAGTCAATACAGCCTCCCCTGTGCCCATCAAATAGAACTTCACCAGCGCCAGTCAATACAGCCTCACCTGTGCCCATCAAATACAGCCTCACCAAAACCAATCAATACAGCCTCACCTGTGCCCATCAAACTAACTTCACCAGCGCCAATCAATACAGCCTCACCAGCGCCAATCAATACAGCCTCACCAGCGCCAATAAATACAGCCTCACCTGTGCCCATCAAATACAGCCTCACCTGCGCCAATCAATACAGCCTCACCAGCGCCCATCAATTACAGCTTCACCAGCGCCAATCAATACAGCCTCACCAGTGCCCATCAAATACAGCCTCACCAGCACCAATCAAATCCAGCCTCACCAGCGCCCATCAAATACAGCTTTACCAGCGCATATCAATACAGCCTCACCTGTGCCCATCAAATACAGCTTTACCTACGCCCATTAAATACAGCTTCACTTGTGCCCATCAAATAAAGCCTCACCTGTGTCCATCAAATACAGCCTCACCAGCGCCAATCAATACAGCATCACCAGCGCTTATCAAATACAGCCTCACCAGCACCAATCAATACAGCCTCACCTGTGCCCATCAAATACAGCTTCACCAGCACCAATCAATACAGCCTCACCTGTGCCCATCAAACCAACTTCACCAGCACCAATCAATACAACCTCACCAGCGCCCATCAAATACAGCCTCACCAGCGCCAATCAATACAGCCTCACCTGTGCCCATCAAATACAGCTTCACCAGCGGCAATTAATACAGCCTCACCTGTGCCCATCAAACCAACTTCACCAGTGCCAATCAATACAGCCTCACCAGCACCCATCAAATACAGCCTCACCAGCGCCAATCAATACAACCTCACCTGTGTCTATCAGATACAGCCTCACCAGCGGCAATCAATACAGCCTCACCAGCGCCCATCAAATACAGCCTCACCGGCGCCCATCAAATACAGCTTCACCAGCACCAATCAATACAGCCTCACCTGTGCCTATCAAATACAGCTTCACCAGCACCAATCAATACAGCCTCACCTGTGCCCATCAAATGCAGCTTCACCAGCGCCAGTCAATACAGCCTCACCTGTGCCCATCAAATACAGCCTCACCAAAACCAATCAATACAGCCTCACCTGTGCCCATCAAACCAACTTCACCAGCGCCAATCAATACAGCCTCACCAGCGCCAATCAATACAGCCTCACCTGTGCCCATCAAATACAGCCTCACCTGCGCCAATCAATACAGCCTCACCAGCGCCCATCAATTACAGCTTCACCAGCGCCAATCAATACAGTCTCACCTGTGCCCATCAAATACAGCCTCACCAGCACCAATCAAATGCAGCCTCACCAGCGCCCATCAAATACAGCTTTACCAGCGCATATCAATACAGCCTCACCTGTGCCCATCAAATACAGCTTCACCTGCGCCCATTAAATACAGCTTCACTTGTGCCCATCAAATAAAGCCTCACCTGTGTCCATCAAATACAGCCTCACCAGCGCCAATCAATACAGCGTCACCAGCGCTTATCAAATACAGCCTCACCAGCACCAATCAATACAGCCTCACCTGTGCCCATCAAATACAGCTTCACCAGCACCAATCAATACAGCCTCACCTGTGCCCATCAAACCAACTTCACCAGCACCAATCAATACAGCCTCACCAGCGCCCATCAAATACAGCCTCACCAGCGCCAATCAATACAGCCTCACCTGTGCCCATCAAATACAGCTTCACCAGTGGCAATTAATACAGCCTCACCTGTGCCCATCAAATCAACTTCACCAGTGCCAATCAATACAGCCTCACCAGCACCCATCAAATACAGCCTCACCAGCGCCAATCAATACAACCTCACCTCTGTCTATCAGATACAGCCTCACCAGCGCCAATCAATACAGCCTCACCAGCGCCCATAAAATACAGCCTCACCAGCGCCAATCAATAAAGCCTCACCTGTGCCTATCAGATACAGCCTCACCAACGCCAATCAATACAGCCTCACCTGTGCCCATCAAATACAGCCTCACCAGCGCCAATAAATACAGCCTCACCAGCGCCAATCAATACAGCCTTACCTGTGCCCATCAAATACAGCCTCACCTGTGCCCATCACATACAGCTTCACCAGCGCCAATCACTACAACCTCACCTGTGCCCATCAAATACAGCCTCACCAGCACCAATCAAATGCAGTCTCACCAGTGTCCATCAAATACAGCTTCACCAGCACATATCAATACAGCCTCACCTGTGCCCATCAAATACAGCTTCACTAGCACCAATCAAATGCAGCCCACCAGCGCCCATCAAATACAGCTTCACCAGCGCCAATCAATACAGCCTCATCTGTGCCCATCAAATACAGCTTCACCTGTGCCCATCAAATACAGCTTCACCTGTGCCCATCAAATACAGCTTCACCTGTGCCCATCAAATACAGCTTCACCAGCACTAATCAATACAGCCTCACATGTGCCCATCAAATACAGCTTCACCTCTGCCCATCAAATACAGCTTCACCTGTGCCCATCAAATATAGCTTCACGGGGGGTGGGGGCGAAGGGGGGGTATTTGGCAGATCAGTCACTATTTCTATATACATTTGCAAATGGCATGTGATAATACAATCTCATTATCTCAGACAGTGTCAGTTTTTACTCACCACACCAGCTGAGGTGACAGTCTTAGTCGGTGTTCCTAACAACCTCTACTGTTCCATGCCTCGGTTGGTGCGGTGACTCCTCCGGGTTCCACCTGTCACGAAGCCCAGAGGGCTGCAACCAGGCGCCATGCTATAGCCCGCTTGGCTGACATGTCAGGAGGATGCAGAGCGGGGATGTGCCCTCCAGCCTCTGATCTCCGTGTCCCATGACATGCCAGCATGCAACCTGCACAGCGCCCTCCACTTGGGGGTGTAGGGGGGGGGCTATGGTGCTGGCCAGTGACTGTAGTGATATGCATAACATGCCAGGATGCACAGTGGCCTCCAGGGCGGTGGTGCTGCCAGCCACGGCTCTCCTCTCCACTTCATTGAGGCAGAGCGGCCTCCGGGGGGGGGGGGGGGGGATTA
>BLSH010437729.1:405579-425956 GCA_018402905.1 Glandirana rugosa
GGGGGAGCTGCTCCTCTCCAATTCTCGACTGCACTGATGACATGATTGAGGCAGCTGCCAGCCACAGCTCTCCTCTCTGATGACATGAATCAATGCAGTGCAGCCAGTGACGGATCAACAGCGGCCAGGCGCCCTAGGCAGCAGTGCGCCCTAGGTGGCCGCCTACACCGCCTAGTGGTAGAGCTCTGTACTTAAAACTTCTTCTAAAGGATTAGTAATATGAACTATGGATTTGGACTTGCTCTCGAAGCTTCTGAAAAATGGGACAGCTATGATGAAGATAAGTCTTAGTCTTTAGCCACCACTAAAGGACCCTCCCGGGAGACAGAAGACCAGAAGACTTGTTTTAGGTATAGAAAACCCCTCCCATGAGGAGCGTCTGGTCTATAGCAGGGCAGGAAGTAAGCACAGCTCTGGGAGGCTGCAGGCCATGCTGCTGGAAACTGGACTTCTCTTCAGTAAAGCCCAACATATTGACTTTGCCAGAGGCTGCTGGGCAAGCAACACAGTGCCTCCGGGGTTAGCACTTTCAAGACAGATAGGGGAAGGGTGAGAGTATAGGGAATAGACGTCATATACAGTAATTACAAGTATAACAACATTTATTGGTTACAATCAATAAAAACTGTTCCTAAAGTGGGGACATCGATAGATAAAAGCCACAGCATGGTTAGACATATATGCATAAGTAAGCTGGAGCACCAAACCGGCCTAAAATGGAATAAAAGGCCACCAAGGTTGCGAGGGTGTCCCCAGCTGGACCCGGACCCAACGCGTTTCGGGAGTGGTTTGTAATTTTCCTTCCTCAAGGGGATGTGGACGGATTCAGTGGATTCCTATTGGTGCTTCAAGCTCTTCCCTCTAGTGGTCTGGCAGCACCAAGATTGTCAGTCACAACCACAACCATGACACTACCTGCACGGTGTTTTCACGGCGTGATTTTTCCTTTGATTGCCTCGGTTTCCTACTCCACTTCGCACACATGGGTTAATTGGCCCTACTATACTGTATGTATGTATAAGTTAGGGACTTTAGTTTTTTAAGCTCCTTGAGGGTAGGGACTGAAGGGAATTTACTATATACGTATGTAAACTGTTGCATAAACTGTCAGTGCCTGTATAAATACCTGTAATGAAGAAGTGCGTATCCATAATGAGACTTTGATTATATTTTAAGGTCTTCCCAAATTGGAAGAAGCTTTGTTTTTGTGGATGGAACCAATATTTATGAAAATGCTGATATATTGAGCTTCAAAACCGGCCCCTGATGCACGCCCAGATATGAACTGAGGTATAGTTAGGTTGAGAAAAGTCATGTCCATCTAGTTTATCTTCATAGATGTATGCCTTTTCAGGAACCCTGTATATCCAGAAGAAAGTAGACATAAGCAAGTGAAAAATGGGTTCAAATGGTCATAGTGTGCAGCAGAGCTCCTATTAAAGAAGCCAGAGGTGTAACTAGAACCTTCAGGTGCAAGACATTATGAAGGGCCCCCTGACCCCTGGCCAGGGCCCTTCCCTCTTCCCACTGATCCTGGGGCCCTTTATTCCCATCGCGGGTCCCTTTATTATGGTCCCACCGAATAAACGAATAGTTGAGTACCGAGCCTCCCATTCATTCAGAAATGGAGGTATAGTAAAAACAGTTTACTATGCTTCAGTTATGAGTGAACCGATTGGTACCAATCACTGACTCTGTCCATTCAGAAAAGGAATGAGCCGGTAAATTACAAATTTACCAACCCGTTCCCATCTCTCCATCATGACTCATCTTCTACAGGAGAGGGGAAGACAGCAGCTCTGTGGGGGGGACCAGGGAAGCACACAGGGACCCTGGGAACAGCAGAAGACAAGTAAACTGGATGGCGGGGGTGGTGGGGGCAGCATATAGAGGAACCAATCTCCTGCATTAGGAGGAAAATGGAGGAGATTGGTTCCTCTAAATGCCGCCCCCGTCACCCCTCCTATTCAGGTGTACAAGGGAGGCACACGGGCCTCCTGGAGTATGGACCCGGTTGCAAATGCAACCCCTGTAGTTACACCCCTGAAAGAAGCCCAAACTACAAGAGATCATGTGCTCACTCTGAGAGCCTTCTGGATAGATAGATAGATAGATAGATAGATAGATAGATAGATAGATAATAGATAGATAAATAGATAGATAGATAGGTAGATAGATAGATAGATAGATAGATAGATAGATAGATAGATAGATGGATAGATAATAGATAGATAAATAGATGATAGATAGATAGATAGATAGATAGATAGATAGAAGATAGATAGATAATAGATAGATAGATAGATAGATAGATAGATAGATAGATAGATAGATAGATAGATAGATAGATAGATAGATGAATAGATAATAGATAGATATATAGATGATAGATAGATAGATAATCGATAGATAGATAGATAGATAGATAGATAGATAGATAGATAGATAGATAGATAGATAGATAATAGATAGATAGATAGATAGATATATAGATAGATAGATAGATAATAGATAGATAAATAGATAGATAGGTAGATAGATAGATAGATAGATAGATAGATAGATAGATAGATAATAGATAGATAGATAGATAGATAATAGATAGATAGATAGATAATAGATAGATAGATAGATAGATCGATAGATAGATAGATAGATGGATAATAGATAGATAGATAGATAGATAGATAGATAGATAGATAGATAATAGATAGATAGATAGATAGATAGATAGATAGATAGATAGATAGATAGATAGATAATAGATAGATAGATAGATAGATAGATAGATAATAGATAGATAGATAGATAGATAGATAGATAGATAGATAGATAGATGGATAATAGATAGATAGATAGATAGATAGATAGATAGATAGATAGATAGACAGATAGAAAGATGTTACGTGAAGCCTAGGGTTGCCACTTTTCCTTCAAGCCAAACTCAAACACTTTAGCGGTGTACAGCATTTCGTTTTTGTTTTGTTTATGGGGAATGCTGTGGACTCTGCAAATGGTAACTCTGATGTAAGGGGGTTTCTGCTCACAAAGCCTCCATTTACATGAGAGCTCCCAGTATTTACCCTTAAATCAGGGTTCCCAAAGCCCCCCCTTACATCAGAGTCTGCAGAGCACACCTTACACCTGAGTACTCAGGAGGGAGACTTCAGTCACGGACAGAGGATCGTGAGCTCAATCACCCGAGGATGGAGGCCCAGGCATCGGCACCTTTCATCCACAAAGTATCTGATGGCTGTTGGGCTTCATATTCCCCACCCAAACATCCCTTTTCTGAGGCACAGCACGAGGGGGATTGGGGTGTGGGCGGGAAGACATAGAGGAGTAGGGGTGGAAGGAGGGTGAGCAGATTAAGCCCTCTCTCCCAGAGGCGTAACTAGAACCTTCAGGGCCCCGGTGCAAGAAATTATGAAGGGCCCCCTGACCCCTGGCCAGGGCCCTTTCCTCTTCCAACTGATCCTGGGGCCCTTAACGCCTATCGTGGGTCCCTTTATTATGGTACTGCAGTGGGGCCCTTTCACAAGTTCTGCAGCAGGCCCCAGGGGGACCAGGGAAGCACACAGGGGCCCTGGGAACAACAGAAGACAAGTAAACTGGATAGAGGAAAATGGAGGAGATTGGGTCCTCTAAATGCCACCCCCACCATCCCTCCTATTCAGGTGTACAAGGGAGGCACATGAGCCCCCTGGACCATGGGGCCCGGTTGCAATTGCAACCCCTGCAACCCCTATCGTTACGCCCCTGCTCTCTCCCCTGCCAACCTCATGGCTATGCCCTCGGCGGATGCATGCGGTGGTTGTGGTGCTTGGTTACTTGGGGAGCCGCAGTCCAGTCTGAATAATGTGCCTGGGTTTCAGGTGTTCTGAAACTCAGACAAATGATTTAAAACCCAAACTCTTCAGGTGAATCCCAGATGGGTGGCAACCCTAATGAAGCAACTATATTGCTGATAAAAATTCTGTTCTAATTTCTAATTTCTCCTTTCCGCTACTTTATTTATGTCTCTGACTTAACGATCTTCCTTCCAACTCTGCCTGAACACTGCCTTCCCTGACCTCTGCCTTTTAACAATATAAGTTCTTATGCCTAACATTTGATCCTAGTGAAAAAATATAATCAGCACCACATCCCAATATATTAAATACAGAAAAGAGAGAAGAAAATGGCGGGACTTTTAAGGTGCAAATCGACACATAATTCACATTACTGTATTTATTTTAATTGAACAAAATCATTGTTTTGTAAAATTTCGAGTCAACACATGAATACAATCAAGAGATTCATACATATTTCATATTGTGATTGATGCTTTCATCTCAACATGTTTCACAGAACAGAATCAGCTTCTTCAGGAGTATATACACCAATCTGTTGAAATCCAAATATACATTTATCTAAAGTTGTAATAATGGTTGACATGACATCCATGAAATACTGGTCTAAGCAGCCATGTAGACGACCATAGGGAGGAGAACGGTCCAACATGAGTCTGCTATTCCAACCTAAAATTCGGGAGCAAATCTGCGCTTGATTTTAGTTATTCATCTAGATCACATCTGCAGAGTGCAAAAGTCCACAGACTTTATGAAGACATCCAGCTGGAGCCATTAACCTCTTGAGATCCGCGCTATAGACGAAAGAAGGCTACATCGCGGATCTCAATCTCCGGGTGGACGTCTATTGACGTCCGCCCCTTTGCACGCTCCCGGCACGCACTCACAGGTGGCAGCGCGCACGGCCGCCGCACGCTGCGTGGGCGTGCCCGCGGGTCGGGCGGACTCGATGTCCGCTCCTGACCCGCGATCGCCTGCGGAGCTGCAGAACGGGGAACCGCCAATGTAAACACGGCGGTTCTCCATTCTGTGAGAGGGGGACATAGCAGATCTACTGATCCCTGTTACTGGGATCAGTTAGATCTGTTATGTCCCTGCCAACCCACCCCCCCTCCCCACACAGTTAGAACACACCCAGGGAACACTGTTAACCCCTTCACTGTCCCCTGCAGGCAGTGTTGCCAACCGCCAGTAAATTTACTGACAGTTTGTAAAAATCAGTGATTTTTTAGAACTGTCTATAAATATCAGGGTCTGATAATTTGTCATGCTGTGCTGACTTTTTAAGTGTAAACCGGGCAAACTACTTGATATGGGCATTGTCAGTGTTTCCATATTGTGTTTAAATATCAATTGTCTTAGTTTTTAATAGGAGTTCTGTTATTTTTCAGGTTGCCAGTAAAAAATGTGCTCTGCCAGTAAGATTTTCCATGATTTGCCAGTAAAAAACGCTGCGGGAGGTTGGCAACACTGCCTGCAGGTTAACCCCTTCCCTGCCAATGACATTTATACAGTAATCAGTGGACATTTAAATTTCTGATCGCTGTATAAATGTCATTGGTCCCAAAAAAGTGTCAAAAATGTCCGACATGTCCGCCCCAATATCAAAAATCGCAGATCGCCGCCATTACTAGTAAAAAAAAATAAATAATAAAAACGCCATAAATCAATTCCCATAGTTTATAGATGCGATAACTTTTGCGCAAACCAATCAATAAACGCCAATTGCGATTTTTTAACCAAAAATATGTAGAAGAATATAAATCGGCCAAACCCAATGAATAATTTTTTTTTTTTATATTTTATTTTTGGATATTTATTAGAGCAAAAAGTAAAAAATATTGTTCTTTTTTCAAAATCGTCGCTCTTTGTTTATAGCGCAAAAAATAAAAACCGCAGAGGTGATCAAATACCACCAAAAGAAAGCTCTGTTTGTGGGGAAAAAAGGACATCAATTTTGTTTGGGTACAACGCTGCACGACCGTGCAATTGTCATTCAAAATGCGACAGAGCTGAAAGCCGAAAATTGGTCTGGGCAAGAGGGGGGTTCAAGTGCCCAGAAAGCAACTGGTTAAGGAGCAAACATCATCCCCAAGCAAATGTCTTTATAAAGTCTGTGGACTTTTGCACTCCGCAGATCTAAAATCAAGCTCAGGTTTGCTCCGGAATTTTTAGTTTGGAATTGTAGATTCATCTTGGACCATTATCCTCCCTATGGTCGTCTACACCAGTGGTTCTCAACCCTGTCCTCAGGTACCCCCAACAGGCCATGTTTTGGGAATTTCTCTTAGATAAAAAATAGCTGTCCAAAATACCAAGCCGTTAACTCTGACTTAAGGCACCTGTCCAAGATAAAGGACAACCTGCAAACATGGCCTGTTGGGGGTACTTGAGGACAGGGTTGAGAAACACTGGTCTACATGGCTGCTAAGACCAGTATTTCATGGATGTCAACTAATATATGTTCTTAGTAAGGATGGGCTCGGGCTTGTTCGGTACGGAGCCCGCCAGGAGGTGAACCCTGCACTGCGCTACTTACAGGCAGTGCGACATTCCCCGATGCGCGGCTGCAGCGATCAGGGAAATGTCTCACTCCTTGTGATTAGCGCAGTGCAGGGTTCACCTCCTGGCGGGCTCGGGCACGTTTGGTTCCGAACACACCGAGCCCATCCTTAGTTCTTAGATGTCAGTCTTGAGCTTAGCCTCAGATGCCATTCAGTTTATCAGTTGGGGCAAAACCAGTGGGCCTGGACCTGGAAGGGTTATGAAGCAAAACCTAAGCCTTTGGGTGATTCTGGTGATGACCAATTACTTCATACCCGCCATGGAATGGGGAAGCTCACCTCTAACATTGGTGACCCCAGATCAGCCTGTCTCAACCTCTTCAACACTAAGGAACCCTTGAAATAAGTCTCCGGTCTCGGGGGAACCCCTGCTAAAAATTAAAAATCTACAACTCATGATTAGAGTTGAGCGAACCCGAACTGCAAAGTTCGAGTTCGTACCAAACTTTGGGGTGTCCGTGACCCGGACATTTGAAAAAAAGTTTGGGTTCGAGTTCTGGGGTCGGGTATTTGATCACGCATGTTGAATAGCTGCAGGCCAGCCAATGAACAAGCGTTTCACTGGTTTTCCCTTAGAAGCCATCACAGCCATGCCTACTAATGGCATGGCTGTGATTGGCCAGTGCATCATGTGACCCAGCCTCTTTATAAGCTGGAATCACTTAGTGCTGCATGTCACATGCTCTCTGGGTAGTGTAGGGAGAGGATGCTGCCGGTGCTGTGAGGGACAGATTGCAGATAGATAGATAGGTAGAGATTACTACTACTACTGCTTTTAGGGACAGATTGCAGATCTCATCCTGCATTACAGAAAGATCTGACTGGACTAGGTAGAGTCTACTGCTTAGAGGGACAGATTATTGTTCTAAAATCATCTCCTAGTTCTATAGGGTCAGGTTCCTGCTGTTACTGTAAGGGACAGATTATTGTTCTAAAATCATCGCCTACTCCTATAGGGAGAGGCTCCTGCTGTTGCTGTAAGGGACAGATTATTGTTCTAAAATCATTTTGCAGCCCCCTAGCACTTTCCAGGACTTTTTTACAGTAATTTTTGTGCCGAAAAGTTTGGGTCCCCATTGAATTCAATGGGGTTCGGGGTAAAGTTTGGGTCAAGTTTGGTACCGAACCCGGACTTTTTCCCAAAGTTCGGCCAAACCCACCGAACCCGAACATCCAGGGGTTCGATCAACTCTACTCATGATACATCAGTGTGATGGTCAATGGGAAGAATGCTCCTTACACTTGTGGTCATTGGGAAGAATTACCCCCTTACAGATAGCTAACAAGATCAATGGTGTCATTGGGAATTTATCTGGCAGGTAGAAATTGACCATTGCTCAAGGAACCCCTAGCAACCTCTAGAGCAGTGTTTCCCAACCCAGTCCTCAAGGCACACCAACAGGTCATGTTTTCAGGATTTCCCTCAGATGAAACAGCTGTGGTAATTACTAAGGCAGTGAAACTGATCAAATCACCTGTGCAAAACAATGGAAATCCTGAAGACATGACCTGTTGGTGTGCCTTGAGGACTGGGTTGGGAAACACTGCTCTAGAGGAACCCTAGTTTTCCATGGAACCCTGGTTGAGAAGCCCTGGCCCAGATGGTCAGCACCAACCTGCAATGCTCTTTTACTCAGTGACCCTATGCTTCACTGACTGCACCATCACTCAATAATTGTACAAACAATACAAATATCTCAGCATTTTCTGTGTAATTCCAAACAGAAGAACCCTATAAGTAAAAAATGATCTAAAATGATGCCTTGTTTTCCTGTACCATTCAATCGGCCTGCAACCGAGCGGTTAGAACAATATCCTATTCATGAACCTCGGCAAAACACGAGCCATTGTAGTTTAATATGCAGAAGGCTGCGGAGAAAATAGCTCCTAATTGGAACAGATGCACGGCATTCCGATGCAAATTCACAATTCCTTGTTGATCAAAACCAGGTACAGCGCGCTGGCCACAACTTTCACATTGTATTATTGTACACAGAATTAACTAATAAGATGCAAACGTCGGTAACGCGATCCGCGGCCCGTCTCAGATTTGGAAATTATGTTTTTTTTTCCGATTTTATTATATTAAGGCCAAGATGCCTCAAAGCCAATTTTGTGCTTTATTGATTGACGGTGGGGGGGGGGGGGGGGATTAATTACAGTTGACGCGCTCAAATAAGGTGAGGCTGGAGGTATTGGGAACGGAGCTGCAAGCCTGGGCTGAAATATTATCGGGACCGGCGTTATAAAGGGCGGGGCCGGATTACGGGCATCATGGGCCTGGTGCTGAGGATCCTGGTGGGGCCTTTTTATGGAAATAAATAACATGAAAATGCAAACAATTAATTGTTAAAACAAATTAAATATGCAATTTACATATCAATCATCTGTACACTGTATACAGAGCAGGGCTGGGCAGCATTAGCGACTCGCTGGCATCATTGGGCTGGGCCTATCTTAACCACTTACCCACCGGAGCCCTTTTTTACATTAGTTGGTTAATAGTTTTTTTGCTAGAAAATTACTTGGAACCCCCCAAACATTATATATTTTTTTTCAAACACCCTAGAGAATAAAATGGCGATCATTGCAATACCTTTTGTCACACGGTATCTGCGCAGCGGTCTTTGAAGCGCAATTTTTTTGGAAAAATTTTACTTTTTTGAGTTAAAAAACAAGACAACAGTAAAATAAGCCCAAATGTTTTTTTATATTGTGAAAGAGGATGTTACGCCGAGTAGATAGATACCATACATGACACGGTTGAAAATTGCGCACACTGGCGGAATGGCGACAAAACTCCGGTACTTAAAAAATCTCCATAGGTGACGTTTTAAAAATGTTTAACGGTTACCAGGTTAGAGGTGCAGGGGAGGTCTAGTGCTAGAATTATTGCTCACACTCTGGCGATCGCGGCGATACCTCACATGTGTGGTTTGAACAGCGTTTTCATATGTGTGCGCGACTTACGTATGCGTTTTCTTGGCTACGCGAGCTCGCGGGGACGGTGGCGCTTTAAAATTTTTTTAAAATTTTTTTTATATTTTTTTTTTAGCACTGTTGCTTTAAAAAAAGAAAAATTCTGATCACTTTTATTGCTATGACAAGGAATGTAAACATCCCTTGTGATAGTAATATAAGGTGACCGGTACTCTTTATGGAGGGCTGGGGGGTCTAAAAGACCCCCCATCCCTCCTTTGCACTTCACAGTATTCACCAAAATCGGCGATTCTGAATTCTGTAATTTTTTTTTAAAACCGGCGCCGTTGGCTGCCGAGTAAACCGGAAGTGACGTTGCTTCCGGAATTTGACGAAGGAGACCCGATCCCAGCCCATTCCGGCTTCCTTCAGGTCTCCTCCTAGCCAGTGGATGAGAGCTCCGGTCTCCCGGTGGGACGGGAGGCCGGAGAAGAGCGGCGGAAGGCGGTGGGAGGAGGGGGGATGTCCCCTCCCGCCCCCGAGGATAAAGACCGACCCCCGAGGATAACGGCCGAGCGGCTCCTGAGCCGGATCGGCCATTATCGCCGGATAGCCGACCGTCCGCTCTGAAAAACGGTACCAGGATAAAGCCCGCAGCTGCAGACTTTACCCCGGTACTTCCACGTTAAATTACGGCCATTTGCGGGAAGTGGTTAAGAAAGGTGCCTGGAGCTGCAGCTCCAATAGCCCCCTATGGTAATCCGGCCCTGATAAAGGGTGAATCCACGCCGTACCTTAATGTCAAGTGCAATTTCTCTGGATGCAACTTCCTGCCCATAGCTGTGCACAGCCGATTGCATTAGGGGTGTTGCACCCCAAAGCTCAAACACACACGCCACATTGCTGGAGGAAGATCGGCTCATGTAAATATATGGAGGGGCTGGGAGCTGGGGGGGGGGGGTTAGGTTTTCTACCTTCATGCATAGAGTAAAATGCACGAAGGTAATAAGCCTTGAGCCTTGAGAACCACTTTAATGCTGGTGTCGAAGGTTGATAAAGCTTTGTTGGAATCTCACCAGTGGACAAAATCTCTTCACTTTTGGACAGAATAGTAATGGTTTGGTGTCCCCATTCAGGAGATTTTCCCTCACTTCCTGCCCTGGTGACACAAACAAAGTAAGGTTAATATCCCTATTAGGGACACCAAGTGCCATACAAACCTGAGAGAGGATAAAACTCTTTCCATGCTACAAAATATTTAAAAGTAAAAAAAAAAATTAAATGAAATGATACTTTCAGGTAAAGATATATTAGTAAGGAAATGTGTGACAAAACTCAGCTGTGAATGGCGGCTTTATCTAGAGAATCCTTAAAGCCGTATTAAACCCCCAAAAATGTATCAGCAGCTTGGGGTGGTAAAGGAAGATGAAAAATGCCGGACTTACTGGTTGGATCACAAAAGGAAAAAAAGCCTGAAAAAGAAAACAAATGCAGCCATCACATTTAAGGATTAGTAAGCCGCAATATATTACATTGTGTCACATATCACTCATACCGCCTTAAAGTGTTACTAAACACGTTTTTACATTAACATAAAACATATATTGATTAATATTATTATTATTATTTTAAGTCAGGGACAATTGTTAAGATTTTTTTTTTTTTGGGGGAGGTATTCAGTTTTGTTCCTCTTTATCATTACATAGCATGGAAAGCTAATATTTTTCTACAAAAAAAATAAAAAACAAGTTAAAAGTTAAGCACCATTTTTTTTTTGCTTATTGCATTAACATCAAACATATTATGATTATTATTATTATTCTTTGAGTAGCTGGTGATGTGCAGATGAGGGACACAAATAGGGACATCTTTTTGACATATTATTAATATTATTATTATTATTTTAAGTCAGGGACAATTGTTAAGATTTTTTTTTTTTTGGGGGAGGTATTCAGTTTTGTTCCTCTTTATCATTACATAGCATGGAAAGCTAATATTTTTCTACAAAAAAAATAAAAAACAAGTTAAAAGTTAAGCACCAATTTTTTTTTTGCATTAACATCAAACATATTATGATTATTATTATTATTATTCTTTGAGTAGCTGGTGATGTGCAGATGAGGGACACAAATGGGGACATCTTTTTTACATTAACATAAAACATATAATGATTAATATTATTATTATTATTTTAAGTCAGGGACAATTGTTAAGATTTTTTTTTTTTTGGGGGGGGGGGGAGGTATTCAGTTTTGTTCCTCTTTATTATTACATAGCAGGGAAAGCTAATATTTTTCTACAAAAAAAAAAAACAAGTTAAAAGGTAAGCACCAATTTTTTTTTGCTTATTGCATTAACATCAAACACATTATGATTATTATTATTATTCTTTGAGTAGCTGGTGATGTGCAGATGAGGGACACAAATAGGGACATCTTTTTGACATATTATTATTATTATTATTATTATTTTAAGTCAGGGACAATTGTTAAGATTTTTTTTTTTTTGGGGGGGAGGTATTCAGTTTTGTTCCTCTTTATCATTACATAGCAGGGAAAGCTAAGATTTTTCTACAAAAAAAATAAAAAACACGTTAAAAGTTAAGCACCAATTTTTTTTTGCATTAACATCAAACATATTATGATTATTATTAGTATTATTATTTGAATAGCTGGTGATGTGCAGATGAGGGACACAAATGGGGACATCTTTTTAGCATTAACATAAAACATATAATGATTAATATTATTATTATTATTTTAAGTCAGGGACAATTGTTAAGATTTTTTTTTTGGGGGGGGGGGGGGGGGGTATTCAGTTTTGTTCCTCTTTATCATTACATAGCAGGGAAAGCTAATATTTTTCTACAAAAAAAAAAACAAGTTAAAAGGTAAGCACCTTTTTTTTTGCATTAACATCAAACACGCTCCTGCCCGCTTCCGCGCACGTTTATAGACGGCGATTCGCGGGACGCTGCCACTCTGCAGCAGTAAATGTAAGTGACGCGGTCAGGAAGCGGTTAAAGAACAAGTAGTAGAGTTTCTCCGAGGAGAGCGTCCAATATGGGCTTCTTGGCTCTAGGGCAAGACTCTTCTTTTTATTTACATCCATCGGCTTTGTTGTGCGGAATATCATGGGCCGGTCTTAATTAGCACAATAAACTTGATGGTTTAAGCAATAAAACAGATACATGAGCTGTCAATATAAATGAGTCTTAAAGAGGAAATTTAGAGACCATCACAAGTGTCTGCTGTGGTTGCGGGCAGAATGTATATTTAATCAGCTGCTTTCTAGAAGACCAGGCTAATGCATCAGATTTAGCTTAAGCTGGGTTTTCAATAACCCACTGCAGCCAGGTCCAGAGAGGCTTTCCATGTGTCCTGGGATGGGACCACAGCCTCTTGTCAATGCATTTGTACGGTGGGGAAGGGACACCTGAGCACATGCACACTTTCATTGCCATCACTGGAGGTCTAAAACACCCGTTCTCAGCCTTTTTACCCTAGAGCAGGGGTGGGCAACCTGCGGCCCTCCAGCTGTTGCAAAACTACAAATCCCATCATGCCTCTGGGAGTAATTGTACCCGTCAGCCTTGCAATGCCTCATGGGAAATGTAGTTCTATAACAGCTGGAGGGCCGCAGGTTGCCTACCCCTGCCCTAGAGGAACCTATAAAAACATTTCAGGCCTTTAAATAAATTAATGGGGGGGGGGGGTCACTGGGAAATCACCCCGTTACATTGGTGGTCAGTGGAATATTGTCCCCGTTATAGTGGTGGTCAGAATGCCCCCTCCCCCCCACCCTTACAGACAGCTAAACAATCGTTGGTGTCATTCTGCTGGCCTTTCCAAGTGGTGTTAGGTACCATCAGATGGAAGGTCGGTCAACCATAGTTTGAGGAACCCCAAGAAACCTCTGGAGCAGGGTTCTTTGGAAACCTAAGGTTCCTCCCAGAGGGGTAATAAGAACCTTCAGGGCCCTGGTGCAAAAAATTACGAAGGGCCCCCCCGACCCCTGGCCAGGGCCCTTCCCTCTTCCCACTGATCCTGGGGCCCTTTACTCCCTTTATTACGGTACTGCAGCGGGCCCCCTTACTGCCATCTTCAGTCCTCCCCATGGTGGTGAAATGCCAGGGCCCGGTTGCAATTGCAACCTTTGCAATCCTGATAGTTCCCCCACTGGTCTTAGTAGTTTTTAATTTTTATTTTATTTTTTTTTACCATTTCATTTTATTTCTTTCACAATTTTATTTTTAAATTTTTTTTACAATTTTTTTTAGGAGCTCTGTTGGGGGGCTTTGATGAGATATCAGGGGGTCTAAACAAACCTCAGCCCTCAATCTCCATCTGTGTAGCCTCAGCTACAGAGGATGAATGGACAGAAATAGCTGTGCACCGAGCCTCCCATTCATTCACAAATAAAAGTAGAGTAAAAACAGTTTACTATGCTTCAGTTATGAATGAACCAATTGGTACCAATCACTGACTCTGTCCATTCAGAAAAGGAAGGAGCCGGTAAATGACAAATTTACCGACCCGTTTCCATCTCTCCATCATGACCCATCTTCTACAGCAGCTGGCAGGAGAGAGGAGGGGGGGAGACAGCAGCTCTGTGGGGGGGACCAGGGAAGCACACAGGGACCCTGGGAACAGCAGAAGACAAGTAAACTGGATGGCGGGGGCAGTGGGGTCAGCATAGAGGAACCAATCTCCTGCATTAGGAGGAAAATTGGTTCCTCTAAATGCCATCCCTCCTATCCAGGTGTACAAGGGAGGCGCATGGGCCCCCTGGAGCATGGGGTCTGGTTGCAATCGCAACCCCTGCAACCATGGTTCCTCCAGAGGTTGCTAGGGGTTCCTTGAGCAATTTCCACCTCTCAGATAAATTCCCAATGACATCATTGATCTTTTTAGCTATCTGTAAGGGGGAATTCTTCCCAATTACCACAAATGTAAGGAGCATTCTTCCCAATGACCACAAGTGTAAGGAGCATTCTTCCCATTGACCATCACACTAATGTATCATGAGTTGTATACACAGTCATTTTTACCAGGGGTTCAATGAGATTGGAAAGTGTTGAAAAGGTTGAGAAAGGCTGCTCTGGAGAAATCCTAAGGTTCCACAGAAGAACGTCCAAAAAAGAGAACCACTGCCTCCACCTATAACTAGTCTGTGAAGTAAGGAGCATTGGAGGCCAGCAAATAGACAAACAAACAGCCAAGGAATAAATCCAAGGGAAAAAACCAAGCTCACTTACCCAGCTACCTGCTGGGTGTCTGGTGCGTCCCTATAACCATAGGAGGGATGGGCTACCTCCACACCACCTGCCATCATCTATCTCATCAAGATGCATGTGCTTCCACTGTGGAGTCTCTTCAGTTAGAGATAGGTCTGGAGGATGCAGGGAGCCTTGACGGGGCCCTCCAGCTTACACATGCATTAATTAATGTGTGTAACCAATCCCCTGCTTTTAACGCATACTGTTAGACAGGTTAATTTGGATGGTCGCAAACTGGTCGGTAAGTGAGCTTGGTTTTTTCCCTTGGATTTATTCCTTGGCTGTTTGTTTGTCTAAGGTTCCACAGAGCCCAGTTGAGAACAACCAATCAAAAACCACAAAACATTTCTCGGAGTTCCACCAATAATTTGGCATCCACTCTTTTAATACCAAATAGATGTAACCTTTTGTTTCCTTCCTTTCAAACCGCCTAGTAATTCCATGTATTTTTTACTCACAATTTCCTTTCTCTCACTGCTGGACTTTTCCATTTTAGGTGAGGGCATCTGAAGCCCACCCTGGGTCTCCTGGCATCTCTTCCTGAAAGAAGTGCATGGTGGGTAACCATCATGCACTCCTCGATCTCGGTCCGCCTTAAATCCTGTCTGGAAATAACACAATTTTACAGTACAGGGAAGCCCACTGACTCCTGGGAAATGATGAGTCACATCTCCCAGGAGGCCAGGTGAAGCAGGAAGTGAGGAAAAGAGCCTAGGACCTAAAAGGGGCAGATTACAGAGACCACCTAGCAACAAGCGACTTAGGGTGAGTATAACATTTTTTTTCCCTTCAAAGGTAAGTCTATATAGGCAAAGGACTTGAATGATGTAAAAAACATTTTCTGGGTGGAACTCCGCTTTAAAGTGAACTTGTGTTACAGACAGTCAGTTAATTATAAATGCAAGCAGTAAATGAACTTCACAACAGGCCCCTCAATGACCCCTGTAGTCGCTGGCGATGTGGAGCAATTACTCAACAAAGCTTAGAGAAGAAAACCTGAAGTCATTCACTATGCAGATCAGTTCACCCCCCTTGTCTCAGTAGTGACATGGCAGGTCAACTCACTCTGTTCTTCCTTTCCAAAGTTCCTGCTCTGTTTTTTGAAGGCTTCTGAATCACTGATGACAGTGGAGAGCAGGGAGTGCTGAACTGATGAGAAAAAGTATTTCTGCTGTTAATTTTTTTGATGAATAGCTCCATCTTGCCTGTAGCCACATAGGTCAGTGAGGGATTGTTTGAATCCCAATCCAACCTTTTTGAGACATTCAGTAATACAGCTCAGGTGGTGTGGGAAGGGGGGCAGGAGCAAGCCAGGGCTGAAGAGAGAGCCCTGAGTCAGACACGAGACCCCAAAACTAGAAGATGGCAAATAAATCATTACATGTATGCCGTGTGGGGAAGAAGCTCCCCTAGGGAAATGAGGACCATAAAGGGAGGAGAGGGCTTTTGCTCCTGAAAGTAGGTATATCAGAGGCTAAAAAAAGCTGAAATTTATACAGAACTTGACTCTTCCCTTGTCTCTCTTTTTTCTCCTTCCCTGCTTGTTTAAGTAGGGCTGTATGGAGTTTCAGTTAGAGAGAAACAGTCTAAAGGCAAACATCTTCTGTCCTCTTTGGAAAACCCACCAAACGATGTGAATCCTGAGTCAATTGTACAACCTACGGTATATTAAATGTATACATAATTTAAAAAGTTTAACATATATATGTATCCTGGTCTTCCTTCCAGGATACCCATGACTGATCCCAGTGCGCATGCGCCTAGCTGGCGCACGCACGGTCATAGCGGCTGGACTGGTTGACGTTAGACGTTGTTCTGACGTATGATCCCAGCCGGGACATACAGAACAGAGGGGAGCACACCATTGCCTCAGACATCTTGTGGGAGACGGATGTCTCTCCACACCTCTCCCTGCTACCAAAGCAAGAGATCCAGGATATATCTAGACACCTGACCACCAGGTATGTTACTAGCCTCGAATGTTTCCATACAGTCCCATTGTGTCTGGCGTTCCCTCCCTCCCGTACACAGTCCCTTTCAGGGATTGTGAGAAGGATCAGTGGTTTACAACTCCCACTGTCCACCAGGGCACTTATGTATCAATGTCACGTACCTGGTGGTTGAGTCTGACTTATGAGGGGGCAACCTCTCTTGCGGCCCTGGTTCGAGAACCCCTGGTAGTGGAGACAGGGAGCTCTGGAGAAAAGGGGGGCACGAGGGCTGGACTTGGTCACAGATGACAGGTGAAGGTCCACAGAAGCTCATGCAGACAGCAGAGTAGTGGTTCAGGCCGGGTCGGTAACAAACTGGCGGTGCAGTACATCTGGTACAGGCAGGGTCGGCAACGTGCGGGCAACAGAAGTACAAGGGGTCAGGCAGAGGCGTAGTCGTAGGCAGGCAGCAGGCAAGCAGGTCAAACAGGAAGCCGGGGTGACGGATACAGGAAGTCTCTCAGAATAAGCACTGGGGTCACAGGAGCCAGAACGCTGTAGGATGGACAGCACTGACTGCAGGGTGCAGAGGGCTTAAATGGCTGTTTTGGCGCCAAAACCGGCGCTCCCGTGCGCACGCTCCTGCACGAGGGCGCGTGCACACACTACGTGCACCCGCGCATTGGCCTGCCAATAGCCCCGGATAGTTCCTTACAATCAGCAAACATTTAAGGTACTTTGATGCCTCCCGTTTGCATGTGTAGTTTCTTACTAGAGCAATAGCTAATATCCAGTTTGAGGTTCATAATGCAATATTCTCTATGTCCCCTTATAGATCTCTGATAGAGCCATATAGTCTCAATATACCACCCGTGGACCTTCATTGTTCCTATCTTGCTATGCGAGTAATGGGAGGAGGAACCTAATATGGACTAAATGAATTATAAGTTTTGGGTCACTCATTACATTTATTATATTATTCTAGCTGTCTTGTATGCCCCCACATCCTGGTAAATGTGCTAATTCGCGATTGTTCCCTGTGTGTGTGGGTTTGGGTGGTCACCTGAGAGTTGGTACTGAGGCGCCAGTGCCCACAGCGCAAGTGAGTGCTGGCTATATTAAACTCATGTATGTTAACAAGCGAACATATGTGTAATTACACATCTATACTGTTTGCTTTATGATGTATTCTAATCAAGGTTTGTCTCTTTAAATAGAAATAGTCAAGCTCCTGAAGAAGCAACGTTTACAGTAGTGAAACATGTAGAGCAGAATTGTTTCCTATCAAGGAGGACAAGTGGAACCCAGCTTAAGAAGAGTATATATGTGGGCATATTTCAATCAACTGTCACACATCAATATATTATATTACACTCTCCAGGGGAACCACATTAAGTCCTACCCATTTTTATTATGTCTCTTGTGTTTGTATATGATGTCATGAATATTAATGTAGACCAATAAATTGTATTATTTTTATGCGTGCCTCTAAAGTCCATCATTCTAATTCATATTCATTTCAGGATACCCATGAGGCGCCCTCAGTGGAATTTTTTTCACTACGCCAAACTATGCCATTGGGTTTCTTCGTCGAGACGCAGCTCCTCTTATCCATTTTGAACACCTTTGCCATCATTCCCCTGGTGCTATCTCGAAAATCTACTCTTCTCTACACGCTATAGACTTGCCCGTGGTCGCGTCTTATAAGTTGCAGTGGGAATAGGAATTGGAGACCTCTATCGAACCAGAGGACTGGAACAAGGCTTGGTCCTCTGTGGCTAAGTGCTCCTTCAACACGGCTACTCTAGAAAATGCATATAAAGTCCTTCTAAGGTGGTAATGGGTCCCGGCCCAGACAGCGAGCTCAAACCCATCCTATAATGACGGGTGCTTTAGAGGGAGTGGCAAATGGGGTCGATGTAGTACACAATTGGTGGGCTTGTCCTCGCCTCATAGGGTTTTGGTCCAGGGTGTTTGGACTCCTACATTCCTTATTTCATATACCCATACATAGAGATGCTAAAATTGTTGCACCGCCCGATTCAGGGCTTGTTCTCATACCAACAGAAACTGGAAACGTATTTGTTTATTGTGGCCAACCGGGTTATAGCCAGAGCTTGGAAGACGCTCATTTGCTATGTTGAAGAGCACTCTATCTGATCTTATGATCAACGAGAAAATGTTGAGAATTTTAAATGATTCTCACTCTAAATTCCTTAAAATATGGTCACCTTGGTGGTCCTATGCTCTTCCACTTTGCACCCGAGCAGTCTGGGCCTCTCCTAAGGATGATCCTGTCACTTTCCCCTCCTGCAGGACTCTCCCCCCTCCTTCCCTTCTTTCTATGCTGACCCTTATTTCCTTGTCTCTTTTCTCTTCTCCTTCCTTCTCCTTTTTGAAACCAAGACTGTGCCTATGGCCGCCCTTGGTCTCCTTTGCTCTAGGGCAGTGGTTCTCAAATCCTGTCCTCGGGACCCACCAACAGGCCAGATTTTAAGTATTACTTTGGGGAGATGCAAACTAGAATACTGCAATCACTGAGCAGCAAATGATATCACCTGTGATGCATTTCAGTTATCCTGCAAACCTGGCCTGTTAGTGGGTCCCGAGGACCGGAGTTCAGAACCACTGCTCTAGGGTGACCCTGGATCCTCTGATTTAGGGGCTACCTCTTATTGACAAGCGGCTACCATTGCTAAATCTCAAATCTTTTTTTTTTGTATCTCTATGCCGAATGTTTACGCCAACCTATCCCGGGGGTATCCATTGGACCAGTTCACACATTACCCTCCATTGTAATCCAGTGCACCTGCATATAGGGCCCTAGTTATTTGGCCCTTATGCTCTGGTGATTTATAGGGACCTTTGGGTTATCCTATAAGGTCGCCCAGTAGACAGCTAGTACCTGAAAAAGTTATTTGATTGTTATGCTCACTGAACTGCACCCCTGCACGGGTGAACGTTTGTCAAGATGTTAAACGTATTACAGTAAAAATTATTATACCAGAAAATATATATGTAGCACACCCCACGTAGGAGCTGCTGACTTAGGATTCCCCACTGCTACAAGGCCAGGCACACAGCATTTCCTTCATGCATTCCAACACAGAAAACAGTCCTTGGCTTGTTTTTGTTGCTTTATTAGGGGTTGTTAATTTGGAAGGGGTAGGGAATTTTATGGATGCCCAACTTGAAAAATGTCCAGAACTATTAACAGAGGGGACAACTTCCTCACTATGTACGATGAAAATCCTCTTTTTCCTTCCTTCTACACAAACTGGTTCACATATTCAGCTCCTGCTCACCAGTCCATGGAAACTAACAGTCTTTGGTGTTAATTCAGAGTCTGCCCAGTACAGGCTGAGAGCATCGGTCCCTTTGTGGATAATATAGCGCAATGTGGGGTGAACAGCGTCTCCTTCTGCCTTCCTGTAGATCCCGAGCCCAGTTCTACTGCTGCAGAAGATACCAGCCCAGCTGGCTGCTTGCTTCCACAGTCCTCCTGACTGCTACACACCTCCCCAGTTCTTCCTGACTGGCACACTTCCCAAGTCCTTCCTAACTGGCACACACCTCCCCAGTTCTTCCTGACTGGCACACTTCCCAAGTCCTTCCTGACTGGCACACACCTCCCCAGTTCTTCCTGACTGCCACACTTCCCAAGTCCTTCCTGACTGGCACACACCTCCCCAGTTCTTCCTGACTGGCACACTTCCCAAGTCCTTCCTAACTGGCACACACCTCCCCAGTTCTTCCTGACTGGCACACTTCCCAAGTCCTTCCTGACTGGTCCACACACGGTCAGTCCTTCCTGAACCCTTCACACGGTCAGTC
>BLSH010437729.1:435368-453748 GCA_018402905.1 Glandirana rugosa
CTGCCAGGACTTCCAGAACCCCTACTTTCAGAATGCCTGCCAGGACTTCTATAACTCCTACTTTCAGAATGCCTGCCAGGACTTCCAGAGCCCCTACTTCAGAATGCCTGTGAGGACTTCTAGAACTCTAACTTTCAGAATGTCTGCCAGGACTTCCAGAACCCCTATTTTCAGAATGTCTGCCAGGACTTCCAGAACTCCTACTTTCAGAATGCCTGCAGAATGCCCACCTGGACTTCCAATTGTGCGTTCAAATTCCTTGCCAAGACCTTGGCACTTGAGGAATCCCTGCCAAGCTTTCCATAGTTTACTGAAATGACGTTAGGCATCTCCTTCTGTTGTACTGGGCCCAGGCCTCATCAGCTAAACAGGGGGGCCTGGGGCAGCTACATTGTCAATTTCTGCCTAAATGAATACATTGATTTTACTAGACCACAGCCCAGCTCCTACTTGCTTACAAGGGCTTAAATTACATTTCCCCGGCCCCATCACGTCAACAGAGGGGCCAAGGAAATAGGAGCAGAGGAGGGAATTTTTTCTATTTTCGGGGCGCAATCGGATGAAGTCAGTGCTGCTGTTTGGGGGGGGGGGGGTAGATGTGAGGTTGGGGGGCCCCGTCAGGAAGGGTGTACAGGGCACTATTATTACAGCAACCCTGTGTGTAGCGCTACCGCGGTACGCGCCGCTGGATTTTTGGGTCTTCCGTCACTAAGGGGGCCCCCCCCATTGCAAGGGTTAACTGCTTATTTTCCCAAGGGAATACTGAAGAGTTGTCATCCCAAACATTTTTTTTTTGTTTATTTATTTGAAATAACAGATTTTTATAATAGCAAATGACCAGAGAAAACAGAAAAAGAACAAAACAAATGAAACGAAAACGAACACATTTTTCGGCAGTGCACATTTCTAGTCTGAGTATTTCTGGGATTTTCATGCACAACCATCTCTCGGGTTTACAGAAAATGGTGGGGAAACAGAGAAAATATCCAGTGAGCGGCAGTTGCGTACAGGAAAATGTCTTGTTGATGTCAGAGGTCAGAGGAGAATGGGCAGACTGGTTACAGATGATAGAAAGGCAACAGTAACTCAAATAACCACTCGTTACACCCAAGGTATGCAGAATACCATCTCTGAACGCACAACACGCAGAAGACCACATCGGGTGCCACTCCTGTCAGCTAAGAACAGGAAACTGAGGCTACAATTGGCACAGGATCACCAAAATTGGACAATAGAAGATTGGAAAAACGTTGCCTTGTCTGATGAGTCTCGATTTCAGCTGCAGAATTCAGACGGTGAGGTCAGAATTTGGCACATGGATCCATCCTGCCTTGTATCACCGCTTCAGGCAGGTGATGGTGTAATGGTGTGAGGGGGGTATTTCCTTGGCACACTTTGGGCCCCTTAGTAGCAATTGAGCCCCGTTTAACCAGTTCCACACTGCCTACCGCATATTTACGGCGGCAGTGTGGACGCTGGCCGCGAATCCCCATAAAAAGGAGGCTATCTGCGAATAGCCGCTAGGGGGCGCGCACCGCCGCACTCCTGGGGAGGGTGCCCGCGGCTCGGGCGGACCTGATGTCCTCCGGCGACCCGCGATGAGTGGCCACAGGCAAAGAATGGGGAACCACCGTTGTAAACACGGTGGTTCCCCATTCTGACAGTGCGGGGATGGAAGATCTACTGATCCCTGTCACTGGGATCAGTTAGATCTCTCATGCCCATGGTAGCCCAACCCCCCCACAGTAAGAACACCCAGGGAACACAGTTACCCCCTAGCTCTCCCCCTGCAGGTTAACCCCTTCAATGCCAATGACATTTACACAGTAATCAGTGGACATTTAAATGTCTGATCGCTGTATAAATGTCGTTGGTCCCAAAAAAGTGTCAAAAATGTCCGACATGTCCGCTGCAATATCGCAGTGCCGCTAAAAATCGCAGATCGCCGCCATTACCAGTAAAAAATTAAAAAAAAATAAAAACCCCAGAAATGAATTCTCACCATCCGTAAACGCGGCCATTTTTGCGCAAACCAGTCAATAAACGCTGATTGCGATTTTTCTATCACAAATACAAGGAAGAATATAAATCGGCCAAAACCGGTGAAAAAAAATGTTTTTTTATATTTTTTTTTGGATTTGAATTTTAGTAAAAAGTAAGAAATTTGGGTTTTTTTGCAAAATGGTCGCTCTTCTTTTTAGCAGCAATCAGAAATGACGCAGAGGTGATAAAATACCACCAAAAGAAAGCTCTATTTGTGGGAAAAAAAAGGACGCAAATTTTGTTTGGGTACAACGTCGCACGACCGCGCAATTGTCAGTTAAAGCGACGCAGCACCGAATCACAAAACAGTGCTCTGGTCCTAAACTGGGAAATACTTCCGGAGGTGAAGTGGTTAAATGCCACGGCCTACCTAAGTATTGTTGCTGACCATGTCCATCCCTTTATGACTGCAGTGTCCCCATCTTCTGATGGCTCCTTCCAGCAGGATAATGCACCATGGCACAAAGCTCCAATCATCTCACCACTGGACAATGAGGTCACCGTACTCCAATGGCTTCAACATTCTCCAGTTCCAATGGCCTCCACACTTTTCAGATCCAGTGGGCTCTACACTCTCCAGATCCAATGACCTCCACACTCTCCAGATCCAATGACCTCCACACTCTCCAGATCCAATGGCCTCCACACTCTCCAGATCCAATGACCTCCACACTTTTCAGATCCAATGGGCTCCACACTCTCCAGATCCAATGACCTCCACACTCTCCAGATCCAATGGCCTCCACACTCTCCAGATCCAATGACCTCCACACTTTTCAGATCCAATGGGCTCCACACTCTCCAGATCCAATGGTCTCCACTCTCTCCAGATCCAATGACCTCCACACTCTCCAGATCCAATGGCCTCCATACTCTCCAGATCCAATGGTATCCACACTCTCCAGATCCAATGGCCTCCTCACTCACCAGATCCAATGGCCTGCACACTCTCCAGATCCAATGGCCTCCACAATCTCCAGATCCAGTGGCCTCCACTCTCTCCAGATCCAATGGCTTCCACTCTCTCCAGATCCAATGGCCTCCATACTCTCCAGATCCAATGGCCTCCACACTCTCCAGATCCAATGGCCTCCACACTCTCCAGATCCAATGACCTCCACACTCTCCAGATTCAATGGTCTCCACACTCTCCAGATCCAATGACCTCCACACTCTCCAGATCCAATGGTCTCCACACTCTCCAGATCCAATGGCCTCCACACTCTCCAGATCCAATGACCTCCACACTCTCCAGATCAATGGTCTCCACACTCTCCAGATCCAATGCCCTCCACACTCTCCAGATCCAATGACCTCCACACTCTCCAGATCCAATGGTCTCCACACTCTCCAGATCCAATGACCTCCAAACTCTCCAGATCCAATGACCTCCACACTCTCCAGATCCAATGGTTTCCACACTCTCCAGATCCAATGGCCTCCACACTCTCCAGATCCAATGGCCTCCACACTCACCAGATCCAATGGCCTCCACACTCACCACATCTTATCCAATAGAGCACCTTTGGGATGCCATCATTCCCTATGGAGCAAAATCTCAGAGGAATGTTCTGCACGTCTGACAGTTTTATATTCCTCCAGCTTTTTGACTTACTTTGTAGCCGCAAAGGAAATCAGCCTTTCTGAATCGCGCAAAAATCGTGGTAAAATGCGCAACGCACATTTGGCCGCCATTTAATCTTAATGACACAGTGCGAGTTTGCTGGCATTGTGCTGTGATAAAATGCACGAGAATTGCTGCAAAACGCACCTGGCTGAGGGCCAAAGTGTAGTTCTTGGGCTTTGCTGGGGCAAATACTCATGGGGGGGCTGCCCTATGTGCGATATGCGGAATTGAGTGAAAATCGCCCACACAAAATCATGAAAAGTGTGAAAGTGGAAACCGCTGTGTATCAATAAGGCCTTATTTTGAATAATTATTGTAACTTTTACCTAAAACTGAAATTTTATTGACACCTTCTCATATCTTCCAGCTCGCTCTTCTGTACTTCTGTCATCCTATTTTATCTGTAGGTCGGTCAGCACTCCCTCTAGTGGTCAGTTGTATATCAGGGAATTTAATTAGCAGGTTTGCTTAAAGCCAAACTCCAGCTTCACACATTTCTTAAATTTATTAGGGGGTTAAAGAGGAACTCTAGTCCCATTATTGTGGCCCCACCCTCTCCGCCTTCTGTATTATTCTGCTGTGTGCACAGACGTGCTACTGAGAGTGTCAGATGATAGCTGTGGCTCATGCCGCAAGATATGCCACTTCTGTGCCTGCTCCATATTCATGCATGCACAGGACCCCGGCACACAGGGCTGCTTCAAGGATTTTTGACACCCAAGCCGAAACCTCATTTTGCCACCCCCACTTGGCTCTGCCTGAGTCCACCCACTTTGCCCTGCACTTGTAACACATGTGACCTGCCTGACCATTACTCTGACCTGACACCTACACTGTCCTACCTGACATCTAAACTGACCTACCTGGCACCTACACTGACCTACCTGACCATTACACTGACGTACCTGACACCTACACTGACCTACCTGACCATTACACTGACGTACCTGACACCTACACTGACCTACCTGACATCTAAACTGACCTACCTGACTCCTAAACTGACCTACCTGACACCTAAACTGACCTACCTGACACCTAAACTGACCTACCTGACCATTACACTGACCTACCTGACACCTACACTGTCCTACTTGACCATTACACTGACCTACCTGACACCTACACTGTCCTACTTGACCATTACACTGACCTACCTGACACCTACACTGACCTACCTGACCATTACACTGACCTAACATCTCCTTCCTGACACCTACACTGACCTTCCTGACCATTACACTGACCTAACTCCTACACTGACCTACCTGACACCTACACTGACCTACCTGACCATTACACTGACCTACCTGACACCTACACTGACCTACCTGACACTTACAATGACCTACCTGACACCTACACTGACTCACCTGACCATTACACTGACCTAACACCTACACTGACCTACCTGACACCTACACTGACCTACCTGACCATTACACTGACCTACCTGACACCTACACTGACCTACCTGACCCCTACACTGACCCACCTGACCATTACACTGACCTACTTGACACCTACACTGACCTACCTGACCATTACACTGACCTAACACCTACACTGACCTACTTGACACCTACACTGACCTACCCGACCATTACACTGACCTAACACCTACACTGACCTACCTGACACCTACACTGACCTATCCGACCATTACACTGACCTGACACCTACACTGACCTACCTGACCCCTACAATGACCTACCTGACCCCTACACTGACCTACCTGACCATTACACTGACCTACCTGACCCCTACAATGACCTACCTGACCATTACACTGACCTACCTGATACCTACAATGACCTACCTATTATAATGACCTACAATGACCTACCTGACCATTACACTGACCTACCTGACACCTACACTGACCTCCATGACATCTGCAATGAACTACCCGACCATTACACTGACCTGACACCTACACTGACCTACCTGACACCTACACTGACCTACCTGACCATTACACTGACCTACCTGACCCCTACAATGACCTACCTGACCATTACACTGACCTACCTGACCCCTAAAATGACCTACCTGACTATTATAATGACCTACAATGACCTACCTGACCATTACACTGACCTACCTGACACCTACACTGATCTATCTGACACCTACACTGACCTACCTGACCATTACACTGACCTACGTGACCCCTACAATGACCTACCTGACCCCTACACTGACCTACCTGACCACTACACTGACCTATCTCACCATTACACTGACCTACCTGACCACTACAATGACCTACCTGACACCTAAACTGACCTACCTGACCCCTACACTGACCTACCTGACCCCTACACTGACCTGCCTGACCATTACAATGACCTACCTGACACCTAATCTGACCTACCTGGCACCTACTCTGACCTACCTGACCCCTACACTGACCCACCTGACCTTTACACTGACCCCTCATCCCCCACACACACAGCACAATGTAGATCGGGGAGGATCCATCCTCCTCCTTACCACTTCAATCTTCATGGCTTCATCGACCATCACATCAGCACTCTACTCAACACTGGGTGAGCATTATTGATTAGGAGCCCCCGCCAGCACCATCCAGCCGCTCCCTGGTGTCCCCGCTGCACCTCTCCCAATGCTCCCATCTCCACCAAGCCCCACCCCGTCCCCTCCACTGCACTCACACAGACACACAGGCCACACCAGAGAGGGACAGGCTGGAGCAAAGGAGTCCTGGAGCGGCGCTGTCAGGTATTCCTGTGTGAGGAGATGTGACAGCGGGGGCGCTCAGGGGGACACATCGGGGGATTAGCGGCACGCAGCGGATGTGTTCCTGGGACAGCCCGGGACTGAACGGGGGCGAGCGATCAGGAGGGGAGAGCCGAGCTCACACACACCTGGAGCTTCACCAGGACAGAGGCCAAGGCTGCGTCCTAGGTGGTAGTGTGCCCTAGGCGGCTGCCTAGTTCTCCTAGTGGTAGAGCCGGCCCTGCCCACACATTCACAGGTCCACAGATGTGCCACAGGTCTCTGCTGGGATCCCAAGCCCTGTGGCATATGCAGAATCTGAGGGTGCTAAAGTCAGTCTTGTCTAGGCAAAACCGATGGAGGTGCTACATTGCAGAACAAATACTCTTCAATGCTAAAGCGGAGCTCCAGCCCCCCCACCGAAATATTAAAAGTCAGCAGCTACAAATACTGTAGCTGCTGACTTTTAATATCGGGGCACTTACCTGTCCAGGGATCCCACAATGTCGGCACCGCCACGGATTTTTTTTATTGGTTATCTGGTGCTGCCGCCGCCATTTCTTGTGCGGCTTTACAGCCGGTTCCCTTCTGCGCATGTGTGAAGCACGCTGCGCTTTCTGAATGGCCCGATGGCGGGGGAAAGAGGAGGGTGCCGAATTTCTAGGGGACCCCTCCACGGTGAGGTCATCCAGAAGTGGAGATGGGAAGCTGTCAAAAATAAGTACCCCCCCGGAAAGGTGCCAAATATCTTTTGGCTGGAGTTCCTCTTTAAATATATATAGATATATATATACACTACATTTCCAAAAGTATTGGGACGCCTGACTTTACACGCACATGAACTTTAACCACTTCAATACCGGGCACTTTCACCCCCTTCCTGCCCAGGCCATTTTTCAGCTTTCAGCGCTGTCATATTTTGAATGACAATTGCGCGGTCATGCAACGCTGTACCCATGTGACATTTTTAGCATTTTCTTCACACAAATAGAGCTTTCTTTTGGTGGCATTTAATCACTGCTGGGTTTATTGTTTTTTACTAAAAAAAAAAAAAAAAAGACCAAAAATTTTGAAAAAAAAAGTTTTTCTTAGTTTTTGTCAGTAAATTTTGTAAATAAGTAATTTTTCTCCATCACTGATGTTTGCTGATGAGGCGGCACTGATGGGCACTGATAGGCTGCACTGATGGGCACTGATTAGGTGGCACTGATGAGGAGGCACTAATATGCCGCACTTATGGGCACTGATAGGTGGCACTGATGTGTGGCACTGGGGGGCACTGATGGGTGGCACTCACAGGCACTAATAGGTGATCCTGGTGGGCACTGATAGGTGGCACTGATGGGCACTGATAATCACCACTGGTGGGCACAGATAGGTGGCACAGATAGGCAGCACAGATGGGCACTGATGGGCACTGATGGGTGGCACTGATGGGCGGCATTGATGGGCAGCAGTGATAAGCATTAATAGGCAGCACTGATAGGCAGCACTAATAGCCAGCCCTGACTGGCATCACTAATGTGCAGACGCAGTTTGATGCGTTGTGTTTTAGAAGCTGAGAAAAGGGGAGATGAATTGGTCTTCAGAGGTAAATTTAAGTAAAGAGGAGCCAAAGTCATTTTTTAAAATAGACCTGAAGGTCCAATGTCATTCCGGGACTTCTCTGTGCTGCACTGCTTTACAGACTGCCTGATAGAGGGGGGACCAGGACTGGGGAGGGTTAGGCCCTCTCAAAAAACAAACAAAAACTTCCAGCTCACTTACCGGCCAACCTGCAACAAACCGAATTGTCCTAAGAGTTCACGTTAAAAACAAGGAGTTTAGTTTGCACACATTTGCAAATACATGCATAAGCTTCAGAGGTCACGTCATGGCATCCCAGTATTATCTGCAGTCCTACAGCGCCTTCAAAAAGTATTCATACCCCTTGAAATTCCCCACATTTTCTCATGTTACAACCAAAAACTTAAATGTATTTTATTGGGATTTTATGTGATGGACCGACACAAAGTGACTCATAATTGTGAAGAGGAAGGAAAATGATAAATGATACAAATAAATCTGTGAAAAGTGTGGGGGGCATTTGTATGGCGCCCCCCGGAGTCAATGCTTTGCAGAACCGCCTTTCTCTGCAATTACAGCTGCAAGTCTTTTTGGGGAAGTCTCTGCCATCTTTGCCCATCTAGAGAGGACATTTCTGCCCATTCTTCTTTGCAGAATCCCCCAAGCTCTGTCAGATTGGATGGAGGGCGTCTGTGATCAGCAATTTTCAAGTCTTGCCACAGATTCTCAATGGGATTTAGGTCTGGACTGTGACTGGGCCATTCTAACCCATGAATATGCTTTGATCTAAACCATCCCATTGTAGCTCTGGCTGGATGTTGAGGGTCGTTGTCCTGCTGGAAGGGGAACCTCCGCCCCGGTCTCAAGTCTTTTGAAGACTCTAACAGGTTTTCTTCTAAGATTGCCCTGTATTTGGCTCCATCCATCTTCCCATCAACTCTGACCAGCTTCCCTGTCCCTGCTGAAGAAAAGCATCCCCACAAGATGAAGCTGCCACCACCATGTTTCACGGTGGGGATGGTGTGTTCAGGGTGATGTGCAGGGTTAGTTTTCCTCCACACATAGCGTTTTGCTTTTAGGCCAAAAAGCTCAATTTTGGTCTCATCTGAGCAGAGCCCCTTCTTCCACATGTTTGCTGTGTCCCCCACATGGCTTCTCACAAACTGCAAACCGGACTTCTTATGGCTTTTCTTTCACCAATGGCTTTCTTCTTGCCACTCTTCCATAAAGGGCAGATTTGTGGAGCACGACTAATAGTTGTCCTGTGGACAGATTCTCCCCCCTGAGCTGTGGATCTCTGCAGCTCCTCCAAAGTTACCATGGATGGACCTCTTGACTGCTTCTCTGATGAATGCTCTCCTTGCCCGGCCGGTCAGTTTAGGTGGACAGCCATGTCTTGGTAGGTTTGCAGTTGTGCCATACTCTTTCCATTTTCCGATGATGGATTGAACAGAGCTCCGTGAGATATTTGAGCTTGGGAGATTTTTTTTATAACGGTAAATAGGGATAACCCATGCTTCTCCCGAGGGGGTGACCACTTTTTTAAGTGTCCAAAAGGTAATAAATCAATGTAGCAAGAACATATAAAATCACATAATGTCTTATTTATACAAAATGATTAAAAAAACAGCAGGAATGTAAGCTGCACGCAGGAATACCAAATACTAGACAAAAATCCACTATAACCAACTGTGCTTGAATGGATGGTGCAAGGTGTATAGATCAACATGTTTCGCTCAGAAAAAGGGCTTCTTCAGGATCCACCTTGTAGTGTTTACAGAGCTTATAACTGAAATAATAGAACATCAAATATATTCAATAAGAATATGTTGAGAGACTAAAAGCACACTAATCAAAGTCGATATATGAATCTAAGGTGTTGAGATGAAACCAGAAAGTGTATAAAGGAGTTATCGAATAAGTAAAGTGCAAGATAGAATATTGATTAAACTTGGATCCCATGGAGTCAATGGTCCAGTAGGGAGGTGATAGGTATATCCATATTCCAAGATACCGGGGTTAAGTGGATAAGTAGTCTCAGTGCCACGTGTGAGGCACTGAATGGCGGCGTCCACAACTTTATCCCTGACCTGTCTGGCGCCTTCCTTGGCCTTCATGATGCTGTTTGTTCACTAAGATTCTCTAACAAACCTCCGAGGGCTTCACAGAACAGCTGTATTTATACTGAGATTACATTACACACAGGTGGACTCTATTTACTATTTAGGTGACTTCTGAAGGCAATTGGCTCGTCCAGATTTTAGTTAGGGGTATCAAAGTAAAGGGGACTGAATACAAATGCCCCCCTACGCTTTTCACATATTTGTAAAAAATGTTGAAACCCATTTATCATATTCCCTTCACTTCACAATTATGTGCCTGGTGGGTAAGAGTCTGTCCTATGGTGGTTTGAGTCTATATCTCCATTACTAGGAAGAGCCTGGTAGATATAAGTCAGAGGCAACTGATGATCCTGTGGCTAAGCGAGTAGCTGACCCTCAGTGCCGGAGGTTCTGTAAAGTGCAGCCAGAAATTGAGGAGTCCTAAAGTTATTCAGTTCTACAATTCTAGGGTATCCCATGCTCTCTCTCCCTATCCCAGTTCATTGTTCCCAATAAAAATCCTACAAAGAACCCTAGACAGTTTTCTGAGCCAGTGTATAGGTGGGGTGCAGTAAATGAACTTGTATTGAAACAATGCAAAGGCAGTTCACAAATATTCCGGTGGGAGACAGCCCATCCTAGAACACTCACAACCCCAACAGTGTGTAGATAGAATGTCTCTGTAGAGAGGGGCAGAATGCGGCCTTGCCGCCAAACAGGCAGGTGTCCAGAGAAGCAGCGATCCCTACACTTTACCTCCTCATCAGGAGCCTTTCCCTGCTGCTAGTTGTGCCCCTACCTGTCCTTAAAATACCAACTTGCAAATGCATGGAGCCAAGGCCTTAGAAGGGCTCTGCCTGACCCAAGATGGCCGCCAGAGTCCCATCATCCAATGAGATAGCTTCCCCAGTGACCCTGTTCCTCCTGACTTCCCCTCCAACTACAATGCTGCTGCGGAGAAAGTAGACTGCACCTGCCTACAAGTGGGAAAATGAAGAAAATACTGTGGGCCCTAAGGGGAAATAAGGCTAAATTTACCAGTGGATCCTTTTTGGGGGGGGGGGTGAGCCACATACTGTATCTATCTTCTATCTGTTTCTCAGCTATTATTTCTCCCTTTTTAGAAAGAAAGAAAGAAAGACCAGGTGACGTTGATGGTTTGAAGTCATCATATATTGGATATCGGACAGTTTCCAGCAGAAAGTCATGAAAACTTGTTCCCCATCGGAGCCTTGATGAATTATAAAGACGCGGCTCACACCGCTCAGGAGAGGACATCAATCATGCTGTCAGGGAATTTGCTGTCACAGATGTAAAACGTAAAAAAATCCACACGCACCGACCGCCAAATCGGACTTCATTTTCCCCGCGCTTAGCGACATACAAGGGAAAGATGTCAGCCAGATAATAAACATTTCATGGCGACGGCTGAACGTACGCAGTGGACAGAGGAAAAGGCAAAGTGCACGGGGGGTGTCGCTCTATCCTACGAATAAACGCGCTTACGGCGAGAGAGAATTAAGGCTAATCTGTCATTCTATATACCAAGGTTTTGATGGATGCCATATTTCTCGCTCGAGCAAGGAGGAAAAAAATAAATGTTCCAGATTTCAAATCTGATATATTTATATATTTACGTCGTGTTTCGCAGAACGGGAAGAAGTTGCATCATTTCCAATATCGTCCAACATCCATATGTGCCCTCACTAAGAAATGCCAACCTGTGGGTGCTGAAACTTGACCTCTCATCTTAGTTATACCCAAATATATATAGAGTTCATTTTTGGGGGATAGCTGAGCTATTATCTTCTGGGATCAGGCTTTACATGGTTGCATGTTTTTGATTTGTTTCATTGCTATCCACCTGAGGAAGAGGAGACGATTCACCACGAAATGCGTTGTGTTTGTTGCCTATACTACAGATTTAGCTGCGTCTTTTCACACTTCATATCTACAATATACAGTAGGAGCAGCATGGATCCCTTCAGTGTCTACACCCATGTTTCTCAACAGGGTTATTGTAGCACCCCCCGGGGTGAGGTTTACCCGGCGGCATCATGGCAACTCATGACAATGATCGAGGGCATGCAGCATGCAGGGCCTCCCCCGGCATTCAAAAGGATGGCTCCTTCAGACCTTCTCACCCTGTGGTGAATTTGCCCACCAGCACCATGACAACTCATGACACTGATTGAGGGCATGCAGCATGCAATGCCGCCCCCAGCATTCAAAAGAATGGCTCCTCCAGACCTTCTCACCCTCCTACCTTCACAATATAGGACCTCAACAATATAAGAGCAGCATGGATCCCTTCAGTATCTACACCCATGTTTCTCAACAGGGTTAATGTAGGTGAGGTTTTCCCAGCGGCACCATAGCAACTCATGCAATGATCAAGGGCATGCAGCATTCAGGGCCACCCCCGGCATTCAAAAGAATGGCTCCTTCAGACCTTCTCAACCTCCTACCTTCACAATATAGGACCTCCACAATATAGAAGCAGCATGGATCCCTCTAGTATCTACACCCATGTTTCTTAACTGGGTTAATGTAGCACCCCAGGTTGAGGTTTTCCCAGCGGCACCATGACAACTCATGACAATGATCAAGGGCATGCAGCATGCAGGGCCATCCGCAGCATTCAAAAGAATGGCTCCTTCAGACCTTCTCACCCTCCTACCTTCACAATATAGGACCTCCACAATCTAGGAACAGCATGGATCCCTTCAGTATCTAAAACCACGTTTCTCAACAGGGTTAATGTAGGTGAGGTTTGCCCAGCGGCACCATAGCAACTCATGCAATGATCAAGGGCATGCAGCATTCAGGGCCACCCCCGGCATTCAAAAGAATGGCTCCTCCAGACCTTTTCAACCTCCTACCTTCACAATGTAGGACCTCCATAATATAGGAGCAGCATGGATCCCTCTAGTATCTACACGCATGTTTCTTAACTGGGTTAATGTAGCACTCCAGGTTGAGGTTTTCCCAGCGGCACCATGGCAACTCACGACAATGCCCGCCCCCAGCTTTCAAAAGAATGGCTCCTTCAGACCTTCTCAACCTCCTACCTTCACAATATAGGACCTCCACAATCTAGAAACAGCATGGATCCCTTTAGTATCTACACACATGTTTCTCAGCAAGGTTAATGTAGCACCCCAGGGTGAGGTTTGTCCAGCGGCACCATGGCAACTCATGATAATGATCAAGGGCATGCAGTATGCAGGGCCACCCCCAGCATTCAAAAGAATGGCTCATTCAGACCTTCACAACATAGGACCTCAAAAATGTAGGTGAGGTTTGCCCAGCGGCACCATAGCAACTCATGACAATGATCGAGGGCATGCAGCATGCAGGGCCGCCCCTAGCATTCAAAAGAATGGCTCCTTCAGACCTTCTCACCCTCCTACCTTCACAATATAGGACCTCCACAATCTAGGAACAGCATGGATCCCTTCAGTATCTACACCCATGTTTCTCAACAGGGTTAATGTAGCACCCCAGGGTGAGGTTTGTCCAGCAGCACCATGGCAACTCGTGACAATGATTGAGGGCATGCAGCATGCAGGGCCACCCCCAGCATTCAAAAGAATGGCTCCTTCAGACCTTCTCACCCTCCTACCTTCACAATATAGGACATCAACAATATGGGAGCAGCATGGATACCTTCAGTGTCTACACCTGTGTTTCTCAACAGGGTTAATGCAGCAGCCTGGGGTAAAGTCTGCCCACTGGCGCCATGGCAACTCATGACACTGATCGAGGGCATGCAGGGCTGCCCCCAGCATTCAAAAGAATGGCTCCTGCAGACCTTCTCACCCTCCTACCTTCACAATATAGGACCTCAACAATATAGGAGCAGCATGGATACCTTCAGGGTCTACACCTGTGTTTCTAAACAGGGTTAATGTAGCACCCTGTGGTGAATTTGCCCACCAGCACCATGACAACTCATGACACTGATTGAGGGCATGCATCATGCAATGCCGCCCCCAGCATTCAAAAGAATGGCTCCTCCAGACCTTCTCACCCTCCTACCTTCACAATATAGGACCTCCACAATCTAGGAACAGCATGGATCCCTTCAGTATCTACACCCATGTTTCACAACAGGGTTAATGTAGCACCCCATGGTGAGGTTTGTCCAGCGGCACCATGGCAACTCATGATAATGATCGAGGGCATGCAGGGTCACCCCCAGCATTCAAAAGAATGGCTCCTTCAGACCTTCTCATCCTCCTACCTTCACAATATAGGACATCAACAATATAGGAGCAGCATGGATACCTTCAGTGTCTACACCTGTGCTTCTCAACAGGGTTAATGTAGCACCCTGGGGTAAAGTCTGCCCACTGGCACCATGGCAACTCGTGACACTGATAGAGAGCATGCATGGCCACCCCCAGCATTCAAAAGAATGGCTCCTCCAGACTTTCTCAACCTCCCACCTTCACAATATAGGACCTCAACAATATAGGAGCAGCATGGATACCTTCAGGGTCTATACCTGTGTTTCTAAACAGGGTTAATGTAGCACCCTGGGGTGAAATTTGCCCACCAGCACCATGGCAACTCATGACACTGTTCGAGGGCATGCAGCATGCAAGGCCGCCCCCAGCATTCAAAAGCATGGCTCCTCCAGACCTTCTCCCCCTCCCACCTCCACAATATAAGAGCAGCATGGATCCCTTCACTGTCTACACCTGTGTAGGACCCTGGGGTGAAGTCTGCAATCCCATGGGGTGCTATAAGCACGGGACTCAGTTTGCCCTGGATCAGCATCATGAGTTGCCATGGTGGGGGGGCGGGCTGGCCACCAGCAACATAACATCCGATGAAACCCTTGGGCAGTACACATGCCATCATTCATTGCTATGGTGTTGGTGGCCAGCCCACCAGCACCATGGTGACTCATGAAGCTGTTCAAGGGCAGGCAGCACGCAGGGCCACCCCCCAGGAGAATGGCTTCTTCAGACCTTCTCCGCCTCCCACCTTCTGCTGCACTGCTGGAGCTAAAAGGTAGGGCTCTAATGTGAAGATGGGGCTATGTGATTGGGGTCTCTGTGATGGGGAGACTGTGTCATAGGAGCTATATGATTTGGGGGGCCTCTGTGATGGGGGGACGCTGATGTATAGGTAGGACTCTGAACTGATAGGAAGACTCTGATATTATGGAGAACTCTGAATTGATGGGGGGAACTCTTATATGATGGGGGTCCTCTGACATGATGGGGGGCTCTGATGTAGAGGTGCTGTGATGGGGACCACCAACCTGAAGGAGGTCTTCAGATGTGAAGTTAATTTCACCAAGGTGGTTGTGTGCATCATCCCAGGCTCAGGTTTTCCATTGATAAGTAATATTTTTTATTAGTCCTCTGAGCTTTAGTATATTATATGGCAGACCTTCTCAACCAGGGTTTCATGGAACCTTTGGACTCCTCCAGAGATTACTAGGGTTTCCATGAGCAATAAGCAATGGTGGGTTTACTTCTTGCCTCATGGTGCCTGCATAGTTATGGGCTCAACATCACTGGGCAGAGCCAGCGCCTAAGACCAATGGATCCTCTACCCTTTTCTGGCAGATAAGTAACAGTTGAAACAAATGACCATTTTAGGTGGCTCTAAGGGTAGCATTTTCCCCAGGGAACACTAATGGAAGGCTTTGTTTCTCCACTGGCCACCAATACAAGAGGACTCAAAAATGATCCACCTTGGTTGTCAAATACTGTTGCAATGGAATGTCATCTTATATTTATTATATCTACAATATCTGACTGATGACGCTAATGTATGGTGAGTTGTAGATGTATTCATTTTTAGCTGGGGCTCCATGGGGTATGAAAATTATATCAAGGGTTCCTCAAAAATGTAAGAAAGGCAGGTATATGTTCTAACTCATCAACTACTCCCATAGCTGAATTGATCCTAATAGAGTTGAGCGAACCCGAACTGTAAAGTTCGGGTCCGTACCAAACTTTTGGGTGTCTGGGACCCGGACCCGAACCTGGACTTTTCATAAAAAGTCTGGGTTTGAGTCCGGGGTTCTGGTATTTTATTCCACGTGTTGAAAAGCTGCCAAGGGCAGCCAATCAACAAGTGTTTCACTGGTTTTCCCTAGAAGCCATCACAGCCATGCCTACTAATGGCATGGCTGTGATTGGCCAGTGCACCATGTGACCCAGCCTCTATATGGGGCTGGAGTCACCGTGCTGCATGTCCTATGCTCTCAGGATAGTTTAGGGAGAGGATGCTGCTGGCTCTGTGAGGGACAGATTGCAGATATTATAGAACATCTCATCCTGCATTACTGAACGATCTGATTGTGGACTAGGGAGAGATACGAGTACTGCTGCTTTTAGAGACAGATTTCACACCTCATCCTGCTGCACAGAACGATCTGACTGGACTAGGTAGAGTCTGTTACTTTAAGGGAAAGATTATTCTTCTAAAATCATCATCAAGTTGTACAGGGAAAGGTTCCAGCTGTTGCTTTAAGGGAAAGATTAGTGTTCTAAAATCATCATCAAAGTGTGTGGGAAAAGCCTATATCAGCCGCAGGGAGCCATATTAGTGTTCTAAAATCATCTTCAAAGTGTATGGGAAAAGCCTATTGCAGGCGTGGGGAGCCATATTAGTGTTCTAAAATCATCTTTAAAGTGTATGGGAAAAGCCTATTGCAGGCGCGGAGAGCCATATTAGTGGGCGAACCAGAAGAACCCGAACTTACAGAGGTTTGCTCAACTCTAGATCCTAATAAAGCTAATCTGTATTGCAGTGAAAGATGCCCTCTATATGAGTTTTAAGTATTGGTAACCTGCTGACCTATCTGGGGAGCAGATATCAATGGATTGACTACCTACAGAGTTCTTCAGAGTGCTATACAGAAGGGTAATTTGTATCTCTATAATCTTTCATTGCAGATTGTCATCACAAGCTTTGGCAACAAAGTAGTTATATTCCTCATTATCATGGAACACAAAATCTGAATGGAGAACTGTTTTTGTTGACCATATGAACCAAGCAGGTTCCCATTTCTAACACAACCACTGGAAGACTGAAAATGGAAATCTGGTTCTTGCTGAGGGCAACAAATGGTAGAACCCTTGCTTTGGGTATAACTAGAGCTTTCCATAAGTAGTGGTTAGTAATGAGTGAACCAAGCAGGTTCAGTTTGCTGGACGTTCACTGAACAAATGAAAACGTTTGCAACACTGCATAGCGCTCATAAACCATTGAAGTCAATGGTAGGAGATTCTTGTCATTTTGTTCTGTAACCTTTTGTTTAAAAAAAAGGCATGGGTAGCTGGGCACTGTCATGGAGGACATTTATAAAAATAAAAATAAATAATGTTTAAAGGCTTAAAGGGCAACATTATAAATACACGGTGTAGTTGAGGGATGCCTTGTGAAGCGGGCCTCCTTTAGAATGCACTACAGAAAAAAATCAATATGTGTATGACTCAAGACATACACTATACATTCTGATTGTACAATCCCTAGACAATCTCCTCCGACCAACACAGTGCATTATGAGGATGAACCCAGACACACCCAACCAACAATGGTAGATCCAAGGGACATTGTGCAATCCTCATAATGCATTGTGTTGGTGGAGCTAGGATAGGATTCTACAGTTGGAATCTACATTCTATGTCTTGAGTTATACACTACTGTACATTACACGTACATAGGTTGCACCAAACCTTTTTACAAACTGGCATGGGGCCATATTGACTACTCTGCCTATTTGATAATCCGGCACTCTTCTTGTATATTAGTTAATTAAGTGTTACCCGATGTTTTGATTTTTTCTTTCAATAAGTTTTTATTCAAATTCTTGCAGAATGAACAGAGCCATACAGTACAGTGAATTGGTACAATAAGTAGAATATAGGGGAGTTATAGTACTCATAGCCCTAACGTGTTACAGGGAACCTAGATGGTAACAACCAACCCACACAGACCCAAGTAGGAGTATTACGTGACACAACCAGCCTCCTCTAACAGATCCCTAACATGTTAGTCTTACATATCACATACAGAACTCAGTATGTGTATAACTAAAAAAAGACATCACGTAAGATTTCCTCCGGGCGAAGTGTTCCGTAGGGAGTTGATGTGGCACATAAATATTACAACGGGAAATTCGGAAATTTGTAATAAATAAAAATAAAAATATTTACAGGAGGTACTGTCACGGGTCGATGGGTACGGAAAAAAAATTTGTTTTCCAATGTCTTGTTTTACTGTTCTTAGAGGATGGTAACTGAAGTTACCAAATACTCGCGATACGTCACAAC
>BLSH010437729.1:458824-473770 GCA_018402905.1 Glandirana rugosa
AAATCTCTATCAAAGGGGTCGTTCCCACCTGGTTCTACCGGCGATTGCTCCGGACTTCGGAAGGTCCGTAACAAAAGGTGTGGTTGGGCCGGTGGCTTGACAGGTATCTGTCGTCGAGAGGAGAGATATTCGGAGTAGTGTCGGTATCGGGTACATTCCTGTTGACTGAGAGACGGTGCGAGGGTTTATCTGAGGGAAACGTCCGGAAAACAGTATCCCCTCTGAGTATGATAAAATCTGAGGAGAGCTGCTGTCTATGGACAGTTCGGTGGCCGGGTTGGTGTGGAAAACAATGCCTGGAAGGCTTCAGGCCTCGTTAGCGGCCATCTTGGTCCACCCTTGCTGGGGAAACTATCTCTAAAAGGGCTATAGATCGCCTTGTCCACGGCCTCCCCTTACCCTGTGGGTGTTCAGCTGGGTGTTCTGTGCTGTTTATCCGAGCCAGGGGTCTTGTAGCTGCGCTGAGAGAGCCGCGCCTCGTGTCAGACTGCGGCCGCGGCCATGTTGGTGCACCCGGATCGGGGCCGCACTGGTGCCTCTGTGCCCGCGGTGACCTTTGTGGACTCCCTCGTTCCGTCCTGCTGTGCCCGGTGCTCGCGGGGATATTCCCCTGTCAGAGGGGAGCCCTCCTGGACATGCAGCCGCCGTGTAGGACGCTCGGGGCCGGGGTGAGCGCGGAGCTCCGGGATCAGCCGTCCATGTCGGAGCTCCCGCGCATGCGCACTCCGAGCCACTTCGATGTTTTGATTTTTATGCACCCAATCCTATTTTCTATTGGGTTTAACCATGACTCCGAGAGGAGGGGATAATTTATTGATATCGTGTCAGGGCATCAACAGTGATAGAAGGGTTCGAGGACCTGGCAGCTCTGCCAGTACTTCACATGGTCACAGGAATTCTCGTTGGCACATAACCAATGGGCACTGGTGCACACGTATGCGCACTGGCGCTCAGACATGCACGCCCCCCAGCCTAGTTTTGGCGCCAATGGGCCTTTATAATGAAGCCCGTCAGCGGTTACAGTTGCTTGTTGATCTTCGGCTCCTCCAGTGTGTTATCTACGTGATATTCCTGTTCCTGTGTCTACTGTAACCGACCCGGCTTGTCCTTGACCTGGCTTCTGCCTGCTTCCTGTATTTGACCTCGGTTCCCCACCTGACCACGTCTGTGTCAGGGCTGAGCTCAGCCCTCCCTTCTCAGAGCTCTGGTGCTCAGCTGTTGGTTAATTGCCAGTAGTCTTCATTCCACAGTGACTCACCTGGTCTTCATTTCCTGCTCGTCAGCCAGTCCTGCTGGCTATTTAAACTGCCTGGATCAGATCTCCTGTGCCTTTGCCTGGTCAACATATCTGTATACTCTCTGCTGTGTTTTCCTGTTAAAGACTTTTGCCTGGCTGACTTCCCTTCTGGTTCATGATCCTGTTTGCTGCCTCTGACTACGCTGATTTCTGGATTAAAGACTTTTGCCTGACTGACTTCCCTTCTGGTTCATGATCCTGTTTGCTGCCTATACTACGCTGATCTCTGGATTCACTGGCTTGTTCCGACTCTGGTTATCGAACCTGGGCTATGTTTCGACTATGTTTGCTCTGTTTGTACCATTTTACCATTTTATTAAAAAGTGTGATTTTTACTGCACTCCTGTCTCAGTCTGATTCATGGTTCCTGACAATCTGCTATGATACCCACCTTGCTCCCGACCTTGGCTATCCACCTGGCTTTTGATCTTGGCTTCCTCCGACCACGCTCTAGTCTTGGTACTATCCTAAACCTGCAGCTTCTCATGGGTGCCACCTGTCTGCTGACTCCACTCCAGCTGTACCCTGAAGCTTCCTGCACACAGTCCAGCAGGCGACCTCTGCTACTTTGGGCCTGACTTCTCCTGTTTCACCCTCAGAGGGGTCTGGAACTTAGCTGCAAGGGAAGTCTCGAGCACCCTGTGATATATTGTATTGATATGGAGATGCCCTTATGTTATTTCTAGCCCTGGTTAAATAGGGTTGTTTCGAACTCCTGCAACACATAGGATACTCTTTGGGTTGTTCTCCTAAACTTCATTGGAGTAACGTCATATCTGGACCTTTCAGCAGCGGTGCGGTCGTTCAATTTACATTTTTGTTGCATTACAATATTCTTTGTTTTTTTTCAGGATGTGTATTCAGCAAAACTGGGAATCCTGAAAAGGCTACGCTGCTACCGAAATCTCCTAATGTACAACATCACATCATAGATCGGCCTTTATCAACCAAGGTGCCATGCTTCCAGGTTCTTCAGGGGGTGCCTTGTCAAAATGCCTACAAATTGCCCAAAAATTGTCAACAAGCCAATGGGTGAATCAAGCGTGCCTTCATTGTTACACAAAGCCACGGGTTTCTAATATGCTGCATTACAAGTTTGGGCATTGTGCGGGCCATCTGCTGGTTTTCTGACAACTGAAGACATCATAGGTTAATAAGGAGGATGTAGGGTGCCTGAGGAGGTCCTTGTTTGCCCCTTCCCTGCCCCCTCCATCAGCACTGGGTTCTGAGGGAGAGAAACTGATGGAGAAAAAAAAACCGGGAATACTAGTCAATACCAGTGTGCAAATGTATACTGCATTGTAAGCAGGGCTTTTCTTTTCAGAGAATAGGTGCTGCCTAGACATGTGCGTTTAGTTTCATTCCAAATTAAAATTCAAACAAATTTTCGTTTTTCGGAGATTCGGATGTATCCGAATTTCTGAATTACAACAGTACCGAATTTAAATGAATCCGAATAATGAAAAAGAAAAATTCTGACAAAATTCGAATAATTTTCTAATCGTTTTCGAATACTTTTCTAATTAGAATAGTTTTCAAATTCCAATTCAAAACGTTTTCAAATTCCAATAGTTTTCAAATTGGAAAAATCCTCGAATTTGAATAGTTTTACAATTTACAAAGAGAACAAAATAGAATAGAAAACAAAGGAATAGAACAAAAAAAAAAACCCCAATAGACTAGAAAAAAATAAAACAGAAAACAAAAGAATAGAATACAACAGCTGTTCCACTCCCCCACATTTTATTCTTTCATTTTCTGAATTAGTCCCCTCTATTGTATTCTATCTTTTTCCATTCTATTCCTCCTCTTTCCACTCCACCCCATTCTTCTTGGAAATCGGAAAACTGTCACGGTACCTGGGGTCAGGTGACGGATGTGCACCACAGGAATGGCACCACTAAAGTGCAAAGCGCATGCTAAGGTTGCGACGTGCACTGCAAGGTTGTGGACCTATGGCTGACTGCTGCTAGGTAGTACCGGCTGATACGGGGAGAGGGCCCCCCTAGAGCACAGACACTGGAACACAGGGAGCTAGTGCATCGGTTTCCCCAGGTCGTGGAATCTAAGAGCCAGTGGGTGTTCACCAGAGCCTCTGGTGGTGAGGATGGATTTGGCTGCAACTGGATCTAGGTCACGACCCCCGGGGTCCCCTAGCTCAGGCTCAGCTGGCTACAGGTGGAAGAGGGGAAGCAGCAGCACAGGAATAAGCAAGAATAGTCAGAGGAATAGCAAAGGGTCAGGGCTACAAGCAGACAGGAGGAACCGAGAACAAGCCGAAGATCAAGGTATCAGGCAGGAAGGGATAGTCAGACAAGTCAAGGATCAGAACACGGATAAGACTCAAGCAACGGGAGGAGACAATCGCACTGAAGCCAAACACAAACAAACGTTTATCAGCAATGCAGCCTTGTACTGCCAGGCTTATATCCTGTTACCAATTAAGGCCTGTGGTGGAGCCCAGCTGAGAAAGGTCTACTAAAGCTCACAGGTGAGGAAGGCCGGCCTCTAACTGGACACATGCAGCAAATGTAGGCAACAGATAAGACATGAACGTTTGCTTAGGTTAAATGAATGAAACTAATCGAACTAAACAAACTTATGTAAATAACGAATCAAAACAAAACTAAACACATTTTTTAGCTCTGCACATGTCTAGTGCTGCCACTCGCCCTTTCCAAGTCACCCCTTGTCTCCGCCCCCCTACCCATCCCCGAGCACCTTTCCATTGGTTCCAACCACTATCCATCCCCCGTTACCGCCCTTTTTAGAGAATATGGAACCAAATATCATGCTGTGGTGCTAAGTAAGTTATATAGAATTTGTTAATGATGACAAGAAAAACAGTGAAGTAGATCCCCTGCAGCCAACAACAATAGGCCCCCCCCAAGCAACAATAGATTTCAGGCAACAACAACAGATCTCCCAGCAGCCAGCAAAAATAGACCCCCCAACAGTAGATCCCTCTCGGTAACAATGGAAACCCCCAGCAACATAAGACTCAACCACAGCATCAATAGATCCCCCTCCAGCAACAATAGACCTCCCTGCAAAAATAGATGCCAACCAGCAACAACAGATCCCCTAGCAGCCGGCAACAATAGACCCTCCAGCACCCTTGACATTACATTCATTCAGTGCTGGAGGTGCTGGAACTACATCCCCCCCCCCCACCCACCCTGTTCCCGCTGAAAAAAAACCCTGATAGTAAGAATCAATCACATCTAATGTTAGGTGTCATACTGGTGTAGATGCCACAGCCTTATGTAAAACTATTAGTTTTGTTTTAAATATTATATAAAATAATAATGATAATAATAATAAAAAAGAATAATATGAAAATAGTTGACTTCCAGCTGACTTGCAGAGGCGTAATTAGAACCTTCAGGGCTCCGGCGCAAGAAATTATGAAGGCCCCCCCTGGCCAGGGCCCTTGCCTCTTCCCACTGATCCTGGGACCCTTTATCCCATCACGGGTCCCTTTATTACGGTACTGCAGTGGGGCCCTTTCACAAGTTCTGCAGCGGGGCCCCCTTTCTGCCATCTTCAGGCTTCCCCATGATGGTGAAATGCCAGGGCCTGGTCGCAATTGCAACCTTTGCATTCCTGTTAGTTCCCTCACTGGTATCAGTAGTTTTTAATTTTTATTTTATTATTTTTCTACCATCTTATTTTATTTCTTTTACAATTTTATTTTTATTATTTTTTACAATTTTTTTAGGAGGTCTGTTGGGGGGCTTTGATGAGATATCAGGGGGTCTAAACAAACCTCAGCCCTCAATCTCCATCTCTGTAACCTCAGCTGCACAGAATGAATGAACAGGAAATAACTGTGCACCAAACCTCCCATTCATTCAGAAACAGAAGTGTAGTAAAACCAGTTTACTATGCTTCAATTATGAATGAACCAATTGGCACCAATCACTAACCCCCGACCAGGGCCCTTCCCTCTTCCCACTGATCCTGGGGCCCTTTACTCCCATTGCGGGTCTCTTTATTACTGTCCCACCAAATAAACAAATAAATGTGCACTGAGCCTCCCAGTCATTCAGAAACAGGAGCATAGTAAAAACAGTTTACTATGTTTCAGTTATGAATGAACCAATTGGAACCAATCACTGACTCTGTCCATTCAGAAAAGGAAGGAGCCGGTAAATGACAAATTTACCGACCTGTTCCCATCTCTCCATCATGACAAATCTTCTACAGCAGCTGGCAGGAGAGAGGAGGGGGGAAGACAGCAGCTCTCTGGGGGGGACCAGGGAAGCACACAGGGACCCTGGGAACAGCAGAAGACAAGTAAACTGGATAGGAGGGGCGGCAGGGGCAGCATATAGAGGAACCAATCTCCTGCATTAGGAGGAAAATGGAGGAGATTGGTTCCTCTAAATGCCGCCCCCGCCGCCCCTCCTATCCAGGTGTACAAGGGAGGCACACGGGCCCCCTGGAGCATTTGCAATTGCAACCCCTGCAACCCTTTTAGCTACACCCCTGCCAGTTGGTGTGTTGCCATGGCCAAGTTTTATTGACATTTGGGGGCTCGTCCGGGATCAAACATTTGGGGGCTCATCCCGTGATCAAACAGTTGGGTCATCCTAATTTTATTCAAAGAGCGGGGTCGTCTATTCCTATTGTTTTACAGCAGTCCTGAAGCAAGATTGTACTCAAGGGGAGCAAAAATGGGAAATATGGGGGGGGGGGGGGGTAAGCATTGTGTGCAAGTACAAGTTCATGTGTAAATCATAAATATAGCAGCAAATAGACATGCTGGTTGAATTGGATCTGCTAATATTCTAAAGCAAATGTGTTACTTTGTGTCTGTTAATTGTATATATTTTTATATATAAATAATGATATCCCTGTAATGTGGAGCGTCTAATAGTCAGATAGTCAGAGGCCAGGCAGACAATTGCTGCACCAGGAGGAAAAGTTGCTAAAAACATCCAAGCTGATTTTCTCAACAGGAAATGTATGAAAGGAGATACTGGAAGAAGTCTTATGATGACCGTGCCGTGTTTATTATCCTTCTCTCTTCTTCCTGGAATTACCTGGATCAACTCACCATGACCCTGTTCTGACATTTAAAGTGAAAATAGGAAACGTTAGAACAACAGGTTGCTGACCCTTACTGGTAAATCTTACAGTTTCTACAGTATCTGCTATCAAAGGGTAATGAAGCTGAATAAGCCAATAGCTGATGTGTTTATCGCGACTTAAATACTGGCATACCCATTGTCACCAGAAGTGGTCTACTCATTAAAAGTTACAACCAAGGCACCTCGTGCCTTCACTTTGCATACTCTTCCTGAATTTGTGGGTAAATGCAAATATATACACCATATTACCAAAAGTATTGGGACGCCTGCCTTTACACGCACATGAACTTTAATGGCATCCCAGTCTTAGTCCGTAGGGTTCAATATTGAGTTGGCCCCCCCCCTTTGCAGCTATAACAGCTTCAACTCTTCTAGGAAGGCTGTCCGTAAGGTTTAGGAGTGTCTATGGGAATGTTTGACCATTCTTCCAGAAGCGCGTTTGTGAGGTTGACGGAGTTGGTCAGCTTAAACATGCATTGCAATATATGTGAACTAAATATCCCTGTTTTACATTGCATAGTTTGCTGGGTGTAGCAGTATGCAGAGGGTCCAATTGGTATTTGTAGGCACTGATGTTGGATGAGATGGCCTGGCTCGCAGTGTCCGCTCTAATCCATCCCAAAGGTGTTCTATGGGGTTGAGGTGCAGGCCAGTCAAGTTCCTCCACCCCAAACTCGCTCATCCATGTCTTTATGGACCTTGCTTTGTGCACTGGTGGGCAGTCATGTTGGAACAGGAAGGGGCCATCCCCAAACTCTTCCCACAAAGTTGGGAGCTTGAAATTGTCCAAAATGTCTTGGTATGCTGTGGAACTGTGGAACTTCTGCTTTAAGGGAAGGTGACCCCCCGACATGCCACAATTGGCATGTCTTTTTTTTGGGGGGGGGGGCACTGTTTTCACAGGGTCCCAGGTCCACTTCCTCTCCTGGCGCCATGGAGCCGGAAGGAAGTTCACCCCCCCTCCCTCTCTGCGATCTTCTGGGACACGTCACAGGTCCAGAAGATTGCCCGGCCATTCACAGCACGCATTGTGACTTGCACAAGGAGGGGGAGAAGAGTGACGCTGCAGGCGCTTTTTGTAGCTGCTGACTTTTAATAGGGTGGAACTCCACTTTAAGAGTTCCTTTCACTGGAACTAAGGGGCCAGGCCCAACTCCTAAACTACAACCCCACACCATATTCCCCCCTCCACCAAATTATTTGGACCAGTGCACTAAGCAAGGTCCATAAAGACATGGATGAGCAAGCTTGGGGTGGAGGAACTTGACTGGCCTGTCCTGACCTCAACCCCCAAAGAACACCTTTGTGATGAATTAGAATGGAGACGGTGAGCCAGGCCTTCTCATCCAACATCAGTGCCTGACCTCACAAATGCTCTTCTGGAAGAATGGTCAAACATTCCCATAGACACTCCTAAACCTTGTGGACAGCCTTCCCAGAAGAGTTGAAGCTGTTATAGCTGCAAAGGGTGGACCAACTCAATATTGAACCCTACAGACTAAGACTGGGATGCCATTAAAGTTCATGTGCATGTAAAGGCAGGTGTCCCAATACTTTTGGTAATATAGTGCGTGTGTATATATATATATTGTGACAGTATGTGAGGCAAGGTGATAGATACACGCTATTTGTGACCTCGCATACGTTCACTTGGATTGGACTAAAGCGGAGTCTGGCCCAGGTTTCCCAGCCACCTTGGCAGGGCCGGTTCAGGACCAGATTTTGTGGTCCACTGGTATCCACTCTCAGTTGTTGCTTAAATAAACTAGGAAGAGAGCAAAGTTTGCTCTGCCCTGGGACTCTGAGAGCGATCAGCCAGAGAGAGCTGACTCACGGAGGTTTGGCTTTTGGACTAAAGAAAAGGTTTGCAATAACTTTGTTTTGTGGGTGTCTGGGACAAGCCCTACACCACTCAGTAAGGAATGCTGATGTTTAATTAGAGCCGGAGAGGCAAAGATTTATTTTGCTGTTTTGTTTATTTTTACTTGCAACCTTTTATCAATAAACCTGGCTGCAAGTCAGATTTTAAGAAACTGCTATCTGCGCTGTCTTCATCCCAGGGAAGCTGATCCCCACCAAAGCTAATCCCTCCCTCACTATATATATATAATGGTAGCTTTATTTGTTTTCCAAGCACAATTATTTTGCATTCAAGGTCCGTTACATTAATTAATGTTCAATTTTTGGTAATATTTAAGTAGAAAGTCCCAGCTTCCTTTGAACCTATAGTACAACTACAAACTCTTCTTTAACCGGCTCTTGCATAAAACTAGTTGCATTCTAACAGTGTGATCTCCAATGCTACTTCATCATATTAGGGAAATGACAATGTGCTGAAGTGTTTCACCCACTGTTTGCTGGTCACTGTGGCTTGGCAAAGCACCGTGCCGACAGCTAGAGTTCTCAATGTGCCGGTTATGTCATCAATATTTTAAGCTTAAAGTGTATGTCAAAACTTTATTTTTGTGGTTTTGGATAGAATAAAGAATGGTTATGACCCCTGTCAGTTTTTGTTTTATTTTTTCTCCCATGATATGAGATTCCTCTTTACTTCCTGTCCCAGAGACACGGCAGAAAGGAAGAGGAAATCTCTCCAAAGCAAGGACATTTTCCTTCTTAGACCAGAACTGGTTTACCCAATGCAACTGCTATACCCATTGTCACCAGTACTGGTTTATCCAATGTAACTGGTGTACCCATTGTGACCAGAAGTAGTCGACTCACTGTAACTGGTGTACATATTGTCACCAGAACTGGTTTACCCATTGTAACTGGTATACCCTTTGTCCCCAGAACTGGTTTACCTATTGTAACTGGTGTACCCATTGTCACCATTACTGATTTATCCAATGTAACTGGTGTACCCATTGTCACAAGAACTGGTTCCTATTGAAACTGAAGTTTCCATTGTCACCAGAGCTGGCTTACCCATTGCAACTGGTGTACTCATTGTCACCAGTACTGGTTTACCCAATGCAACTGCTATACCCATTGTCACCAGTACTGGATTATCCAATGTAACTGGTGTATCCATTGTCATCAGAAGTAGTTGACTCATTGTAAGTGATGTACCCATTGTCACTAGAACTAGTTTACCCATTGTACCTGGTGTACCCATTGTCACCAGAACTAGTTGACTCACTGTAATGGGTGTACCCACTGTCATCACTGGTTTACCCATTGTAACTGGTGTATCCATTGTCACCAGAGCTGCTTTACCCATTGTAACTGGTGTAGTCATTGTCACCAATACTGGTTTACCCATTGTAACTGGTGTAGTCATTGTCACCAATACTGGTTTACCCATTGTAACTGGTGTACTCTTTGTCACCAGAGCTGGTTCAACAATTGTTACTGGTGTACCCGTTGCCACCAGAACAGGTTTACCCATTGTACCCATTTACCCATTGTAAATTCATCAGAATTGTTTTACCCAATATAACTTGGGTACCCACTGAGACCAGAACTAGTTTAGTCATTGTTCCTGGTGTACTTATTGTCATCAGAACTGCAAAAAACTGCAAACCATTAGAAATAGCAACGGTATTGTCTGTGATTTTAACCATGTTTTAATTATATAAGGTTGTCACCAGAACTGGTTTACTCATTGTAACTGGTGTAGCCATTGTCACCAGTACCAGTTTGCTCATTGTAACTGGTGTACCTGTTGTCATCCGAACTGGTTTACCCATTGTAACTGGTGTACCCATTGTCACCAAAGCTGGTTCACCCATTAGGACTTGTGTACCCATTGTCACTTGCACTGGTTGACCTATTGTAACTGGTGTGCCCATTGTCATCAGAAATGGGTAATCCATTGTAACTGGTGTACCCGTTGTCATCAGAACTGGTTTCCATCATAACTGGTGCACCCATTGTCACCAGAGATGGTTCACCCATTGGGACTTGTGTACTCATTGTCACCAGCACTGGTTGACCTATTGTAACTGGTGTACCCATTGTCATCAGAACTGGTTTACCTAATGTAACTGGTGTACCCTTTGAGACCAGAACTGGTTTACCCAATGCAATTGGTGTACCCATTGAGACCAGAATTGGTTTAACCATTTTAAACGGAGTACCCATTGACATCAGAACTGCAAAAATTAAAGATGGCAACTCTATTGTCTGTGATTTGAATCATGTTTTAATTATATAACAAAGTTGTGTATTTTTAATGTGCCTTCTGTGGCACAATTAGTCCTCAACCTACCTTCTCCATCTCTGAGTTATGAAGGATTTGGAGTAAGGCCATTACATAAGGTTCAACAAAATGGTTGGCGGCGCTGAACACCCAGGAGGAACCAGTAGAGGGCAAGCCAAATAAAAGCCAGTCCAGGCCAAAGTGGGTTTTCATGAAAATTGATTTGCTCCTTCGTGTTCTTTTCCATGCATAAGAAATTCAGCCGTTAATATGTATCTGGAAAGCTTCGTTACCTCTCTGTCCTTCAAGGAGCATGTAAATGGATATACCTCGGTTATGCATGTTGAGGTCGCAGAGCTCCGTACGGTTTACGACCGTGCCAAAGAAAGCACTTTTACCCTGGTGGGGATGTTTAAAGAATTCAGCAACGCTAAATATCTCTCATTCCCAACAAGACATTCAACATTACACCCCTTATTTCAAGAGCCCCTGCTTTTCATGCGGCACAGTTCAGGCCCGGATTAAATTTGACAGCCTGGTAGAGATTGTGGTTGTGAATTATTTTCCAAAGTTTAATAAAAAAAATTGAGTTTTATACTTCTTGAGACGCTGAGTCTTAAGAAAACAAATTAATGCCAAAATTAACATTTTTAATGCTCGTTTTAAGGAAAAATTACTGAAATGAACATTAAACCGCAATTCAGGGCGCAAAAAAACAGGGGGACAGGCGAACGAGTCGGATACATTATATTCCCTCATCTTAACTGTGGAAATACTTCATGCAATTTGTCCCGTATCAGAATTTAAACTTTTTTTTGAGCCGAATCAAAGTCATCGTACTCGGAGTGTGTGATTATTCGCTGCGTTCCAGCATGTTCGGAGGGAAGAGCGAGGGATTATGGGAGCATTGTAAAAACCGCTCCGAAGATTAGCTGGCTCAAAATAACCACAGTCACAGTATCGGCTGGCTCGTCGGTGAAGGCGAGAGAGGAATCGCCTCACATAGCAAAACCCTAAATTTGATATAAGAGGAAAACAAAGTTGAAAAGTTCAAATTGCAAAAAATAGAGACGTGCCTGAGACCTATGCAGGTTGTGGAGCAATTTTACAACCTTAACCAGTTGTCTACCAGAGCTATTTTTTTTCTGTTTCGCACACATGTTTGTGAGCGGGGCATCGTGATTGGCTAGATTTGGAGTCCAGATCACATTTCCCTAGGGGATATACATTTAAAAGAGCTAATAAATGTCCTGGATGGCTTAACTCCAATGTAAAAATTCTTATAAAAGCAAAGCAAAAAACACAAGGCTGAGGGGGTCACCATCAGCATTCCAACTTTACAAAGAATGCAATAAGAAATGTAAGGGTGCAATCAGAGAGGCTAAGATAGCACACGAAAGGCGCATGGTGGAGGAGAGTAAGAAAAATCCCAAGAAATTCTTTAATGAGGAAGTAAACCCTGGTGGGTTTTACTTCCTCTATGTTACCCTGCAATTTAAAAGCATAATGGGCTACTATGCATCGCATACTAGCCTATTATGTGCCACTTACCTGCATTGGAAGTCTGTGATGTCCAGCAATGTGTCCACAGGCAGCATCCATCTTCCACCCCTCTTCCTTTCCGGGGCCGCGATCTCTGGCTCTGTGCCTGGCCGGAGTCGCGTGACGTCACTCCCGCGCATGCGCACAGGAGCCACCAGTCACGGCACGATCTCAGTGAAGGAACGGCACGGAAGCCGTTTCTTCACTGCGCATGTGCCCGATGACGTGGGCACATGTGAGTACACTGCATATCTCCTAAACCATGCAGGTTTGGGAGATATGCAGGGAACCTACAGGTAAGCCTTATTATAGGCTTACCTGTAGGTTAAAGTTATCACGGGTTGACAACCACTTTAAGTATATAAATAGTAAGGGGGGGGGGGCGGATCATATTGGCCCCATAAAGAATGATGAAGGGAATCTGGTTACAAAGGATGGAGAGATGGCGAAGGTTTCGAATATATTCTTCTCCTCAGTCTTCACGAGGGAAGCTGGAGGCTCCAGTAACCAAAACTGTAATGTTAATCCTCACAGCACATCACAGGAGGCACCGTCATGGCTAACAGAGGATAGAATTAGAAATAGACTTGGAAAACGTAACATTAATAAGTCACCGGGACTAGATGGTTTGCACCCAAGGGTCCTCAAGGACCTCAGTCAAGTAATTGCCAGACCATTGTTCTTATTTTTTTATAGCAGTCTACTGACTGGTATGATACCAGCTGATTGGAGAAAAGCCAATGTAGCACCAATATTTAAAAAAGGACAGAGATACATCCCTGAGAACTCCAGACCAGCTAGCCTAACATCAATAGTATGCAAGCTCTTGGAGGGGATGATAAGGGTTTACACCTTAGGGTAAAAACAGTATCATTAGCAGTAATCAGCATGGATTCTTGAAGAATCCTTCTTGCCAAACCAATCTATTAACCTTCAATGAGGAGGTGAGCTGCCACCTAGATAAAGGAAGGCCTGTAGATGTGGTGTATCTGGATTTTGCAAAAGCATTTGATACAGTTCCCCATAAATGTTTACTGTACAAACTAAGGCCTGTCAGCTTGGACTGAAGGGTGAGTACCTGGATTGAAAACTGGCCACAGGGGCGAGTCCAGAGGGTGGTGATAAATGGGGAGTACTCACTGTACTCGGAATGGTCCGGTGTGGAGAGTGGGGTCTCCCCCAGGGTTCTCTTCTTGGACCTATCTTATTTAATTTATTCATAAACGATCTGGAGGATGGGATAAATTGCTCAATCTCGGTATTTGCAGATGATGCCAAGCTATGCAGGGCAATCATTTCTCTGCAGGATGTGCAAACCTTGCAAGAAGATCTGTACAAATTAATGAGGTGGGCAACTACATTGAAAATGAGGTGTGAGGTCCAATACCTCCACACACCAACTTGCTCACTGCCCAGGAGATTGCTCATCACTTTAAAAATAAGATTGATACAATTCGCCTCAAGATCTCCTCTCTACAGATTTCTCACTCCCCTCACACTCTTTGTCCTCCTGCACAATCAATACTCTCATTTAACCCAGCTACCATAGAGGAAGTCACCAAACTTCTCTCTAACGCCCACCTAACCTCCTGCCCCCTAGACCCCATTCCTTCTCAACTACTACAGTCGAGTAGTAATCGGCTGTGTTCTTAGGTACTTATAGGCGGGTGTTTTCTTCGTTCTGGTGTGGTTCCATTCTAGTAATTCCTTAGATCAGCCTTTCTCAACCTTTTCAACACCGAGGAACCCTTGAAATAAGTCTCCGGTCTCGGGGATCCCCTGCTAAAATCTACAACTCATGATACATTAGTGTGATGGTCAATGGGAAGAATGCTCCTTACACTTGTGGTCAATGGGAAGAATGCTCCTTACACTTGTGGTCATTGGGAAGAATTCCCCCCTTACAGATCGCTAAAAAGATCAATGGTGTCATTGGGAAATTATCTGAGAGGTAGAAATTGACCATCGCTCAAGGAACCCCCAGCAACCTCTGGAGGAACCCTAGAGTTCCATGGCACCCTGGTTGAGAAACCTTGCCTTAGATGAAGGATATATTTTATGTTTAGAGATTGAATTGATTTATTATACATGTAAAGGGACCATGGATCCTGAGGAAGCGAGCTCTTTGCGAAACCCGTTGATCCTAGATGCTGGCAATTATACTATACATTTGCCATATATTCAAGACGATTGTTTTGTCTTATATGTGATTTTAGAATTTGGAATACAAAAATGGTATTTTACCCTCCCTGTGTGACTACTCAAGGCAAGACTACCCTTTATGGGCAAGAAAGGGTCCTGTTACTTGTATTGCAATTAAAGTGGTTCTAAAGGCAGATTTTTTTTTTACCTTATCCACTTGACCTCAGGAAGATTTAACCCCCCCCCCCCCCTTTATGATCAGGCCATTTTTTGCGATACGGCACTGCATTACTTTTACTGACAATTGCGCGGTTGTGCAACGTTGTACCCAAATAACATTTTTTTTCCAGCAATAGAGATTTCTTTTGGTGGTATTTGATCACCTATGCGGCTTTCATTTTTTGCGCTATAAACAAAAAAAGAGCAACGATTTTGAAAAACAAAACAATATTTTTTACTTTCTGCTATAAAACATCCAATAAAAAAAAATGTAAAAAATCAAATTTCTTCATAAATTTAGGGGCAGCAGCCAGTAGATCTCGGGTAGGTGACTGGTAGATCACAGTCTGGGCTTGCTGACCCGCCGTTCTAGAACATAAATTCCTCTTCCTCCCACTACAAATCTGGGGGGGGGGGGGGGGGGGGGGGGGGGGGGGGGGGGGGGGGGGGGGGGGGGGGGGGGGGGGGGGGGGGGGGGGGGGGGGGGGGGGGGGGGGGGGGGGGGG
>BLSH010437729.1:473780-490986 GCA_018402905.1 Glandirana rugosa
TCTAAACATCACCCTCCTTCTCCTTAAATACAAGATCTTGCCGCCCAGTCGTTCGGGTCTGACACTAGATGGTCAGTGGATGGGCTCTAGATGAAATAACATTTTTTTTCCAGCAATAGAGATTTCTTTTGGTGGTATTTGATCACCTATGCGGCTTTCATTTTTTGCGCTATAAACAAAAAAAGAGCAACGATTTTGAAAAACAAAACAATATTTTTTACTTTCTGCTATAAAACATCCAATAAAAAAAAATGTAAAAAATCAAATTTCTTCATAAATTTAGGGGCAGCAGCCAGTAGATCTCGGGTAGGTGACTGGTAGATCACAGTCTGGGCTTGCTGACCCGCCGTTCTAGAACATAAATTCCTCTTCCTCCCACTACAAATCTGCCCCCCATGCTGAAATCCCCCCCGCCAGCACAAATCTCCCCCCCCCTACTCCCCCTCCAAATTATCCCTCTCTGAAAATCCCCCCCGCCAGCACAAATCCCCCCCCCCCCCACTCCCCCTCCAAGCTCAAATTCTCCCTCTCTGAAAATCCCCCCCAGCACAAATCCCCCTCCCAAAAAAATCACCCCTTCTAGCATAAAACCTCTACCCCTCAATTGTCCTCTCCAAGAACAAATCCTCTCCCCCCACTCCCAATCCCCCCTCCTACACCTAACACAAATTCTACCCCCTCCTAGCACAAAGTCTCTCCCCCCCCTTCTAGCACAAACCTCCCCCCAATTTCCTCTCCTAGCATATGCACTCCCAATCAGTACAAATTCCCTCCCCCCTCTACCATATCTTCTCTTCTAGCACAAATCCCCCCTCCTAGCACAAATCCCCTTCCCCCATGCAACTAAGGGCTCCTTCACAAGTGCAGCAGGCACTGCTGCTCCCCCGAAAAGCGACGCGAGTGTGTTTGACAGGTGGTGAGGGGGCGATATGTTGGCTCCTCACCAGCTGATTTAAACCCATGATTGCCGTGCAACCCATGCAATTGCGAAGCGGTAGTACGACAATTAGTGGTGGCGAGGAGGCGACACTGCGCCCGGTGATCTTTGGCTTCTCCCGTGTTGTGCAGAGAGATCTCCACCTCTTTCAGGCTGCCTACCCCTGATTTAGGCCGATATGTATTCTGCTACATGTTTTTAGTAAAAAAATATCCCAGTAAGCGTATATTGATTGGTTTTCGCAAAAGTTATAGCGCTTACAATCTATGGGATAAATTTATTTATTTTTACTAGTAATTTAAAGCGACCTAAAGCAGGACTGCAATATTACGGCGGACAATCTGACACTAGCTGACACTTTTTAAGGACCAGTGACACTAATACAGTGATCAGTGCTAAAAATATGCACTGTCACTGTACTAATGACACTGGCTGGGAAGGGGTTAACATCAGGGGCAATCATAGGGTTAACTGTGTGCCTAGCCAGTGTTTTTGTGTACTGTGTGGGAGGTGCTTTTACTAAGGGATGTGCAGGGTTTTATTCCCTGCTTTACAGGGATACAAAATCCAGAAACACCCCCCTCCCCTGTCAGAATGGCAGTCTGCCTTATTTACATAGGGAGATCTCAGTTCTTGACTGTAAAAAATGATCAGTAGGTGCCGGCGGACATTGAGTCCACAGTATCGGCCAATCAGCTCCCGCTGTTCATGTACAGTATACAGTTGTGCTCATAAGTTTACATACCCTGACAAAATTTATGATTTCTTGGCCATTTTTCAGAGAATATGAATGAGAACACAAAAACTTTTCTTTCACTCATGGTTGGTGTTTGTCTGAAGCCATTTATTATCAATCAACTGTGTTTACTCTTTTTATATCATAATGACAACAGAAACTTCCCAAATGGCCCTGATCAAAAGTTTACATACCCCAGTTCTTAATATTGTGTGTTGCCCCCCTTTATCATCAATGACAGCTTGAAGACTTTTGTGGGATTTGTGGGTGATGAGGCTCTTTATCTTCTCAGATGGTAAAGCTGCCCATTCCTCAGTTCCTGGAAATTCTTGGGCTGTCTTGCATGAACTGCATGTTTGAGATCTCCCCAGAGTGGTTCAATGATATTGAGGTCAGGAGACTGAGATGGCCACTCCAGAACCTTCACTTTATTCTCCTGTAGCCAATGACAGGGGACTTGGCCTTGTGTTTTGGATCATTGTCATGTTGGACGTCCCATGCACAGCTTCCTGGCTGATGAATGCAAATGTTCCTCCAGTATTTTTTGATAACTGCATTCATCTTGCCATCAATTTTGACCAAATTTCCTGTGCCTTTGTAGCTCACACATCCCCAAAAAATCAGCGATCCTCCTCCGTGTTTCACAGTAGGAATGGTGAACCTTTCATCACAGGTCTTGTTGAGTCTCTAAATGTAGGGTTTATGGTTGTGGCCAAAAAGCTCAATTTTGGTCTCACCACTCCAAATGGCTTTGTGGCAGAAGGTTTGAGTCTTGTCTCTGTGCTGTTTGGTGTATTGTAAGCGGGATACTTTGTGGCATTTGTGTAGTAATGGCTTTCTTCTGGCGACTCGACCATGCAGCCCATCTTTCTTCAAGTGCCTCCTTATTGTGCATCTTCAAACAGCCACACCACATGTTTTCAGAGAGTTCTGAATTTATTTGTGGGTTTTTCTTTGCATCCCAAACAATTTTCCTGGCAGTTGTGGCTGAAATCTTAGTTGGTCTACCTGACCGTGGTTTGGTTTCAACAAAACCCCTCATTTTACACTTCTTGATTAGAATCTGAACACTGCTGATTGGCATTCTCAATTCTTTGGATATCTTTTTATATCTCTTTCCTGTTTTATACAGTTCAACTACCTTTTCCTGCAGATCCTTTGACAATTCTTTTGCTTTCCCCATGACTCAGAATCCAGAAACGTCAGTGCAGTACTGGATGAAAGTTGCAAGGGTCTGTCAGGAGTCCAGAAACTCATTGACCTTTTATACACACACACTAATTACAAGCAAACAGATCACAGGTGAGGATGGTTACCTTTAATAGCCATTAAAACCCCTTTGTGTCAACTTGTGTGCATGTTATCAGGCCAAAATCACCAGGGTATGTAAACTTTTGATCGGGGTCATTTGGGGAGTTTCTGTTGTCATTGTGATATAAAAAGAGTAAACACCGTTGATTGATAATAAATGGCTTCAGCCAAACACCAACCATGAGTGAGAGAAAAGTTTTTGTGTTCTCATTCATATTCTCTGAAAAATGGCCAAGAAATCATAAATTATGCCAGGGTATGTAAACTTATGAGCACAACTGTATAAGTGATTCGGTGCACAGGTGCTGCCCTGTAGCAGTAAAACTTCTATAGGGCAGACCTTAAGTGTTTAAGACTCCTTAAGTGGTTTCAACTAACTGTTGCAGCCAGGGCTGCTGTTAGAAATCACGGGGGCCCCCATGCAGCCTACCTGACAGGGCCCCCAACTGTAAATGACTGAGGACATAGATTTATCAGTCCCTTTCTCCGTCGCCTCACCTGCACAGAGGAATGAATAGGAAGTGCTCTCATTCACAAACTGATGCGTATTAAACACAGTTTACTATGCTTCAATGGTGAACGGACACGAGTGATTGGTACCGACCGCTCATTGCGTTCATTCAGGAAAAGAAGGGGCCAGTAAAAAACACATTTACTTGCCCCTTCCCCCAGCTCTCCATTCGGAAACATCCCCCTGTGTGCCTGTAGCAGCTGCGGGAGAGGAAGGAAGCCGGCAGCGCTGTGGGGGAAAGGGGCAAATGGGGGAACCGGACAGCAGATGGAAGGGGCGCATGTGCTAGAACCAATCCCCCTGCGGTGCAGCCGGAGGGGGAAAGAGGAGGAGAAGCCGGCAGTGCTGCAGGGGGAAGCAGAAGAGGATCGGTGTCGGACATAAGACAGTATAGCTGGTCCTCCTGCTCAGCCCCCCTTTTGAACTGATGGGGCCCGGGCCCAGTACAGGAGGGCTGGCTGTACTGCCCTATCAGCAGCCCTGGTGGCAGCTATTACTAAGCCAGAAGGATGGTGTCACCCTTCCCCTAGGAATTCCCATAATCCAGAATACACAAATATCCAGGGAATGGAGCTGCAGGCGAATCTTCATTATAGCCCTATGGGAGAGGGAGGGGGTGAGACACAAACCCTGGCATGTAAATACGGCCACTGTGGTCTTTGAGGTTCAACCTTTCTGCGCCCGCCAAACCTGTATAGTAAGGTTTGAGTGGAGTCTTCCTTTAACCACTTCAGCCCCAGAAGCATTTACCCCCTTCATGACCAGGCATAGGCGTGCGCACATAGGGTGACAGGTGTGCCTGGGCACACCCTAATCACCCTGTACTGTGCAGATTCCCCCTGCTGCCTGGCTGCAGAGAAAGGGACGTGGGCATCTCTGTCCTCAGTCCCTTTCTCTGTCTCAAAAGTGAGGCATCAGGGGTTTGTTTAGACCCCTGATATTTCACCACAGCCCCCCCAGCAGGGCTCCTAAATAAAATTGTAAAAAAAAAAAAATAATAAAATATAATATTGTAAAAAAAAAAAAAATTGTAAAAAAATAAATAAAATAATATAAAAATAAACGACTGACACCGATCTCTGCCCTTCTGACATATATACACTCACTCGTGTTTTTTTGCGCTTTGTGGTGCGCACCCTAAATGGAGCTTTCTATTGCTGGTATTTGATCCCCTCTGCGGTTTTTATTTTTTGCGCTATAAACAAAAAAAGAGGGACAATTTTGAAAAAAAAGAAACAATATTTTTTACTTTCTGCCATAATAAATATCCAAAAGAAATGTATTCCTCAGTTTAGGCCGATATATATTCTACATAATTTTGGTAAAAAAAATCGCAATAAGTGTACATTGATTGGTTTGCGCAAAAGTTATACCGTCTACAAAATAGGTGATAGATTTATGGCATTTTTATTATTATTTATTTATTTTTTTTACTAGTAATGGCAGCGATCAGCAATTTTTAGTGGGATTGCGATATTGTGGCGGACATGTCGGACACTTTTGATACTTTTTTGGGACCACTGACATTTATACAGCGATCAGTGCTATAAAAATGCAGTGTTAACCCCTTCCCTGCCAGTGTCATTTGACACTGGCAGGGAAGGGGTTAACACTAGGGGACGATCAAAGGGTTAAATGTGTTCCCTCAGCGTGTATGGGGGGTTGGCCTGCCTGGGGAAACACAAAGATCAGAGGCTTAACTAGAACCTTCAGGGCCCCGGTGCAAGAAATTATGAAGGGCCCCCCCCCGACCCCTGACCAGGGCCCTTCCCTCTTCCCACTGATCCTGGGGCCCTTTACTCCCATCGCGGGTCCCTTTGTTACGGTCCCACCGAATAAACAATTAGTTGAGTACCGAGGCTCCCATTCATTCAGAAACGGAAGTATAGTAAAAAACAGTTTACTATGCTTCAGTTATGAATGAACAGAGTCAGTGATTGGTACCAATCACTGACTCTGTCCATTCAGAAAAGGAAGGAGCCTGTAAATGACAAATTTACCGACCCGTTCCCAATCCTCCATCATGACTCATCTTCTACAGGAGGGGGGAAGACAGCAGCTCTGTGGGGGGACCAGGGAAGCACACAGGGACCCTGGGAACAGCAGAAGACAAGGAAACTGGATAGGAGGGGCGGCGGGGGCAACATATAGAGCAGTGGTTCTCAACTCCGGTCCTCAGGACCCACTAACAGGCCAGATTTTAAGTATTACCTTGGGGAGATGCAGACTAAAATACTGCAATCACTGAGCAGCAAATGATATCACCTGTGATGTATTTCAGTTATCCTGCAAACCTGGCCTGTTAGTGGGTCCCGAGGACAGGAGTTGAGAACCACTGATATAGAGGAACCAATCTCCTGCATTAGGAGGGAAATGGAGGAGATTGGTTCCTCTAAATGCCACCCCCGCCATCCCTCCTATCTAGGTGTACAAGGGATGCACACGGCCCCCTGGAGCACGGTGCCCGGTTGCAAATGCAACCCCTGTAGTTACGCCCCTCCGTATTCCTGCATAGCAGGATCTGTGTCATCCCCTGAGAGAACGGGAGATCTGCCTTGTTTACACAGACAGATCCCCGTTCTGTCACTGCAGGGATCGCGGGTGGCAGGCGGACATCGCTGATTGGCTCCCCCCCCCCCCGCCGGCCAATCGGACCGTCAATGGCATGCGCGCACGCCCCCGACAGCGAGTGCACGAATCGCCATACCGGTACGGCGATTTGCGCAGCTGAACCACCTTGCGCGGTACACCTACAGAGGGTGGTCAGCAAGAGGTTAATATACGCATCCTTTATAACCGCTTAGCGGTAACCCAGGCGCACGTGCTTTGTGCTTTCCTAATGCAGAGAACCCGGCTTGCATTCTTTATTTCTTTTAATAACAATGTATCGGAATTAAAATAAAATCCCCGCCAAGTCAAAGATATTTTCTGTTTTTCGCTTGCGCGTTATGCGCGTGCGCAACTTAATCTTTCTAATAGGGAAGTCTGCTTTAAAAGGACCAAACAGTAATTAGTCACTTACAGGGTCCCTTTATGCGGAACAATCTGGAAACGCGTGAGACTCGCAGTCACCGAAAAAACAAAGTGGCTGAACGAGGCGGGAAAGGCCTTCGAAGGATTTCCATCTCAATATAAATCCCATTACACGATGCAGAGGGATGTCTCTCCACCGTGGGGTGCAATGGGTGCTCTTTAATAACCACGCAAGGATTTGCCCCCTTAATGACCAGAGCACTTTTTGTGATTTGGCACTGCGTCGATTTGACTGACAAATGCGCGGTCGTGCCCAAACAAAATCAACGTCCTTTTTTCCCCCACAAACAGCTTTCTTTTGGTGGTATTTGATCGCCTCTGCGGTTTTTATTTTTTGCGCTATAAACAGAAAAAGAGCGACAATTTTGAAAAAAAATATATATATATTTTTTACTTTTTGCTATAAAAAATATCCCAAAAAAAAATGTAAAAAAACTAATTTATTCATCAGTTTTGGCCGATATATATTCTTGTGGTAAAAAAAGAAAAATCGCAACAAGCGTATATTGATTGATTTGCGCAAAATTTATAGCGTCTACAAACAATAAGAATTTATTTATGACGTTTTTATTATTATTATTTTTTTTTTTACTAGTAATGGACTGCGATATTGCGGTGGACATAACGGACACTTTTGACACTTTTTTGGGACCATTGACATTTATACAGCGATCAGAGCTATAAATAGCCACTGATTACTGTATAAATGTCACTGGCAGTGAAGGGGTTAACACTAAAGGGGCGATCAATGGGTTAACTGTGTTCCCTGTCAGTGTGTTCTAACTGTGTGGGGGCGGGGCTGACTGGGGGAGGAGAGAGATCGCTGCTCCATTATACTGGGAACATACGATCGCTCTCCTCTCCCCATGTCAGAACGGGGATCCGCTTGTTTACATTCACGGATCCCCGTTCTGTCACTGCGGGGGAGTGATCCGGTGGCCGGTGGACATTGAGCCCCCCCACCCGCTGATTGGCTCCCCCGCTAGCCATTGAGCGTGCGTGTGCCCACAATACACGCACCCGCCGTCAGGTGACTTGCGCAGCGAAGCCATGCTGCCACTGTCATTCCACGGCGGAGGCGGTTTAAGAGACCCTGACGCTACAAACAAAAAAAAAGATTGCAGAGAGCAGAAAAATCAAGAATTTTAACTGCTTACTTACAGCGTTTTCTTTTGCCTGAATGATCCTTTATGCACTTTCAAGGTGCCTTCGAACTTCTAGAACATCTGACTGCTTGAGAAAGAGTCAATTCCATAGCTCAGCCTATTTCTTTCCTTTCAAATCATAGCCCGCTTCTCTTCTGGGAGGATCTAATTATTGGCTGTGCTGACCCAGCTCCTTGGCCCCTCCCCTCTTCTTATGTAGCTACCAGGAATACCATGGAGTGCCCCTTGATTGACAGCTCTGAGTCTGCTGAGGGCGCTGACATCACATACAAGGTGGTGGTGCCCAGCAGTGTCTACATAAGGGGTGATTTTACAAGAAATGACCATGCATCAAATATGTTAGATGTACAAAGATTTCCTATCACTTCCTGTCCTGTAGACCAGTGGCAGTTGGTGCTCAATACTTTAAGGGGGGGGCAGCAAACCAACGACCCCCCCGGGGCAACGGACGGGAAGATGGTGATCACCGCCCCCCCTTTGCGGGAGACAGATGGGGTGCAGCGATCAAAGGCCCCCTTATAATTGCAAATATCAATTTGATATTGTCACACAACCGGGTGGGCTCAGGTTAGCTCTGCGCCCCAAGCCCACCCTTTTTTAAAGCCAATTAGAGCCTCAGGTTCTAATCAAGTGCTTAAAAACCAAAAAAAAAAAATTAGAATCCATGCGTCCGGCGTCCTGCATGTAGATTAGGGGCGGGCGCATGGATTAGGGTGGCGGCACCCCTGCGCCTCAATGGACGGCCGCCGCTGCTGTAAACACTACAGAAAAATCACAGGAAGTCTATCCAAAATGGAGGAAATCCCATCTATCTATCTATCTATCTATCTATCTATCTATCTATCTATTATCTATCTATCTATCTATCTATCTATTATCTATCTATCTATCTATCTATCTATCTATTATCTATCTATCTATCTATCTATCTATCTATCTATCTATCTATCTATCTATTATCTATCTATCTATCTATCTATCTATCTATCTATCTATCTGTGACAGATCCAACCAGGACTAGGGGCTAGCCTTCTACCCACTGTTTGTGGTCCATGGAGGAGACCAGGGATTTTGTGGCAGGTGGCCTCTCTCACCAGGGACAGGCTACTGTAGTGAAGTCTCTACCCCCAGCTGAAGCGCTGGCAAGAGGGCAGAGTGTCGCTGGCCCTCCAGGGAGCCGAGCCCCAGAACTGCAAAGACTACCCAGCGGAAGCGCTGGCAGCCGGACAGAAGGTCCACGACCTCTGTCCCATACCTACCAATGACAACCCTTCTCTGCAGCCAAGAGTAGAGATCATGTGGACTGACTATGTGGGTTCACTCTGCCCAACAAAGTCCAGACCAGGTGGAGGTCTGGGACCTGGTTAGTCTCATTTTTTTTTGGGGGGAGAATTGTGACAGACCCATTTGGGACAGGGGCTTTTGGAGGGGACTAGGTGCTAGCCTTCTACCCACTGTTTATGGCCCATGTAGGAGACCAGGGATTTTGTGGCCCTTCCGTGGCTGGCGGCCCCTCTCCCCTGCGACAGGCTACTGTAGTAAAGTCCCTACTCTCAGCTGAAGCTCTGACAACAGGGCACAGCGACACTGGCCTCTGCCTAGCACCTATAGTGTCGGCTCCGAGCCCCGGAATGGTAAAGCATTGGCAGCCGGACCACGACCTCTGTCCCACACCTCCTGACAACAACCCTTCCCTGCGGCCAAGAGTACAGATCATGTGGACTGATTATGTGGGTTCACTCTGCCCGACTAACTCATGGCCAGACCAGGTGGAGGTCATGGGACCTGGTTAGTCTCATTTTAATGGGGGGTGAATTGTGACAGACCCATACGGGACAGGTGCTTTTGGAGGGGACTAGGGGCTAACCTTCTATCCACTGAATATGGCCCATAGAGGAGACCAGGGATTGAGTCTGATTCTCCCGGTCAGAGCATGGAAAAGAACTCAGTTCAGCCTCTGATTCCATGGAGAGAGCAGATCATTCTCTAATGATGGGTAACAATGTGAGGAATTCTGAGAACGAGGCTTGGATTAATTTTCTGAACAAAGCTTCCCTTCTGGATTGGATGGAAAGGTGTAATATTATTCTTCTACAGGTTAATGGTCAGAGGGAAAATGGTGGTCCTGCAGACTGGGTTGGAGAAGCTCCTGCACTTGGGACAGAAATAGTTAGCAACAATCTCCCCCAATAATTCTATGAAGATAAATGAATTCCCCCTTTTCAGACTGCTGGGACATTATACGTTTTGTCTTATGATGATTTGTCTAGTGGACAGATTGCACAAGTGCAAGCTGGTTTATGAGATTTGGACAGCCCTGAGTCTTCTTTCTGTGGAACTCGCGCCAAACTGTCTGGGTGGGCACTGACCTGAGACAACTAGACTTGACTAATTGTTAATTAGCTTACTGTTTATGCTTATGTTGGGTGTTCATTAGATGTACTGATGAGATTACTGTTTACAGTTTGCATTGTATAGGGTAATGTGATCAAGCTCTTACCTGATTTTGTGTGGTATACAGGTATATTCTGTGTGAACTTATAATAAAGAGTACCAGTTTGCTCCTAAGCTAATGTCATCTGGTTCTTGGGTGCAAATCTCTGCTATAATATCTGGTTCCTGGTTCCAGAGTGGAGGAAGCTGTATCTTGGTGGAGGCACCCAGACGAGGTGCCAGGTGGTCCATCACTCTATCTATCTATCTATCTATCTATCTATCTATCTATCTATCTATCTATCTATCTATTATCTATCTATCTATCTAACTATCCATCTATGTTTCACTTCCAGTCCTGTAGACAGGAGTAGTGTCTACCTATCCATTTATCTATGTATCTATTTAAGGATCTGTCCTCTCTATCACAATATTTTGTGATCTGTACCCAATTTGGAAGATTTTCCTTCACCTCCTGCAAACACTATGGGGTTGATTTACTAAAGTTGGAGAGTGCAAAAACTGGTGCAGCTTTGCATGCTAGCCAATCAGCTTCTAACCTCAGCTCGTTCAATCAAGCTTTGACTATAAAACCTTGAAGCTGATTGGTTTCTGTGTGGAGCTGCACCAAATTTTGCACTTTCAAGCTTTAGTAAATCAACCCCTAGATCTATCTACTCTATCTATCTATCTATCTATCTATCTATCTATCTATCTATCTATCTATCTATCTATCTATCTATCTACAGTGCCTTGAAAAAGTATTCATACCCCTTCATATTTTCGACATTTTGTCATGTTACAACCAAAAACGTAAATGTATTTTATTGGGATTTTATGTTATAGACCATAGTTGTGAAGTGGAAGCAAAATGATAAATGTTTTTTCAAATGTATTACATATACATATGTGAAAAGTGTGGGGGGCATTTGTATTCAGCCCCCTTTACTCCGATACCCCTAACTAAAATCTAATGGAGCCAATTGCCTTCAGAAGTCACCTAATTAGTAAATAGAGTCCTCCTGTGGGTACCTTAATCTCAGTATAAATACAGCTGTTCTGTAAAGCCCTCTGAGGTTTGTTAGAAAACCTTAGTGAATAAACAGCATCATGAAGGCCAAGGAACACACCAGACAGGTCAGGGATAACGTTGTGCAGAAGTTTAAAGCAGGGTTAGGATATAAATAAAAATCTCCCAAGCTTTGAACATCTCACGGAGCTCTGTTCAATCCATCATCCGAAAATGGAAAGAGTATGACACAACTGCAAACCTACCAAGACATGGCCATCCACCTAAACTGACCGGCCGGGCAAGGAGATCATTCATTAGAGAAGCAGCCAAGAGGCCCATGGTAACTCTGGAGGAGCTGCAGAGATCCACAGCTCAGGCGGGAGAATCTGTCCACAGGACAACTATTAGTCGTGCTCTCCACAAATCTGCCCTTTATGGAAGAGTGGCAAGAAGAAAGCCATTGGTGAAAGAAAACCATAAGAAGTCTCGTTTGCAGTTTGTGAGAAGCCATGTAGGGGACACAGCAAACATTTGGAAGAAGGTGCTCTGGCAGTGGCGTCACTAGGGTTGTTGTCACCCGGTGCCGAAAAAATTGGTGTCACCCACCCCACTTCATCAACCATAGCCCCCCCTCAGTACAGACCCCCTCCACTAACTACAGACCCCCCTACCACAGTATAGACCCCTCTCCCTCAGTACAGACACCCCCTCAGTGCAGACCCCTCTCAGTGCAGACACCCCCTCAGTGTAGACATCCCCCAAGTGCAGACCCCCCTCAGTGTAGGCATCCCCCTCAGAGCAGACCCCCCTCTCAGTGCAGACCCCCCACAGTGTAGACATCCCCCCTCAGTGCAGACCCCCTCAGTGTAGACATCCCCCCTCAGTCCAGACCCACCCCTCAGTGTAGACATCCCCCAGTGCAGCCCCCCTCAATGTAGACATCCCCCCCTCAGTGCAGACCACCCTCAGTGCAGAGCCCCCTCAATGTAGACATCCCCCATCAGTGCAGACACCCCCACCCAGTGTAGGCCCCCCTCTCCACTCCCATAGTGCCCCCCCCAGTGTAGAGCCCCCTCAGTGCAGGCAACCCCCCAATGTAGACCCCCTCCCATAATGCCCCCCCCAGTGTAGACCCCCTTAGTGCAGACACCCCCCTCTCCCTTCCCATAGCACCCCCCCTGCACAAGTCCAAAACACTGCACTTCATAAACCTCAGAACAGCGCGTTGTGTCCTTCGGACTCCCGACTCCCTCCTCCTCCTGTGTAGATGTACAAATAGAGGAGGGGCAAGCGGCTTCGCTCCACTGTGTGGAGAGACACAACAGGTGTTCTATCGAGAAATGCCCTTTGTCCAAAAGTAAGGACACCAGCGATTCATGGAGGAGAGACACAGGTCAGTGGAGGGGGTAGGTGCGGACCGTGCAGTGTAACGGTGCCGCTGCCCACAGATGTCACCTCTCTGGTGGGTTTCACCCAGGTTTGGCCCATCCCCCAACACCACCCTACCAATGCCACTGTGCTCTGGTCAGATGAGACCAAAATTGAACTTTTTGGCCTAAAAGTAAAACGCTATGTGTGGCAGCAAACTTACGCTGCACACATCACCCTGAACACTCCATCCACACAGTGAAACATGGTGATGGCAGCATCCCTGGGGTCCCCTAGCTCACGCTCAGCCAGCTACAGGTGGAAGAGAGGAAGCAGCAGCGCAGGAACAGCAAGGATAGTCAGCGGTCTAACCAAAGGTCAGGGCCACAAGCAGACAGGGACAGACGGAAGAGCACGCCAAGGTCGGGGTATCAAGCAGACAGGAGAAACAGAGAACAAGCCGAAGGTCGGGGTATCAAGCAGACAGGAGAAACAGAGAACAAGCCGAAGGTCGGGGTATCAAGCAGGCAGGGATAGTCAGAACAAGCCAAAGGTTGGTAAATGGAATAGACTGAGAGCATACAACAGGAACAACCGCACACGAAGCCAAACACACACAACATTGATCAGCAAGGAGGCTTTGCAGCACATGGTCTAATATAGTGTTTCCTTAAGTGGAGACTGGGGTGGAGTTCACTGAGAGGAGATTACTTAGCACACAGGTGATGATGTGCACAGCCTCTAGGCTGACAACCAAGAGGTAAGCAAACAGAAAGGACAGAAAGTCCTTTAGACACTAGTAGTGTCTACCTATCAATTTATCTATCTATCTATTGATCTGTCCTCTCTATCACAGTTCTTTGCGATCTGTACCCAGTTGGGAAGATTTCCCTTCACCTCCTGCAGACACTACAGGAAATCTATCTATCTATCTATCTATCTATCTATCTCTCTATCTATCTCCTATCTATCTATCAATTATCTATCTATCTATCTAACTATCTATCTATCTATCTATCTATCTATCTATCTATCTATCTATTTATCTATTATCTATCTATCTATCTATCTATCTATATATCTATCTCCTATCTATCTATCTATCTATCTATCTATCTATCTATCTATCTATCTATCTATCTATCTATCTATCGTATCTATCTATCTATCTATCTATCATCTATCTATCTATCTATCTAGCTATCTATCTATCTATCTATCTATCCATCTATCTATCTATTATCTATCTATCTATCTATCTATCTATCTATCTATCTGTCTATCATATCTATTATCTATCTATCTATCTATCTATCTATCTATCTATCTATCTATCTATCTATCTATCTATCTATCTATCTATCTATCTATCTATCTATCTATCTATCACAGGAAGGCGTTCCTCTCCTCGCCTTCCCGTACTTATCACCCATACATAATATCCCTTTAAGTCCTCATAATTCCGTACATAACCAGCCTCTGTGCATTGTACGCCGCCATTTCACGCACATGGAAACCGGATCTAAACATCCATGACCATCCCGCCAACGGTTTGAGGTCAAACCTGAACCATCCTTTGTGCCCTCCTCCCTGCGCGGTCCTGGTAGTCGGGATTAAACAAGCGATGCCATTTACGAGTGATTAATCTCCTTCTTCTATTTTCCTTTTGCTGATTTCATTTAGATTTGGGATTTCTCCAGGAGGAGAAAAATGTGTATTTATAAGAAGTTCCAAATGGTCCTCTACGCTGCCTTCTATCCATCTACCTCGCTGGCCAGACGTCCCCCTCATTGGAAAAGGATATAGTGAAAATTCCAATCATATGTCTATTCGTTCTACTCTGGGAAAGCGCGATTCCTCCCACTATTTGCATTACATTCGTTGTCTCTAATGGTGGTCACTCTAAAAAAAAAAATCCTGTATCCATATGGCAAGAATTTAACCACTTCAGCCCCGGAAGGATTTCTCACGTTAGGACCAGAGCACTTTTTGCGATTCGGCACTGCGTCGCTTTAACTGACAATTGCGCGGTCGTGCGGCGTTGTACCCAAACAATTGCGTCCTTTTTTCCCCACAAATAGAGCTTTCTTTTGGTGGTATTTGATCCCCTCTGCGTCATTTCTGATCGCCGCTATAAACAAAAGAAGAGCGACAATTTTGCATAAAAAAACAATATTTCTTACTTTTTGCTAAAATACAAATCCAAAAAAATATAAAAAAAACATTTTTTTCATCGGTTTGGCCAACTTATATTCTTTCTCATATTTTTGGTAAAAAAATGTTGCAATCTGCGATCGATTGGTTTGCGTAAAAGTTGCCGTGTTTATGAATGATGAGAATTAATTTATGGGGTTTTTATTTTTTTATTTTTTACTAGTAATGGCGGCGATCTGCGATTTTTAGCTGTACTGCAATATTGCGGCAGACATGTCGGACCATTTTGACACTTTTTTGGGACCATTGGCATCTATACAGCGATCAGTGCTATGAAAATGCATTGATTACTGTATAAATGTCACCAGTAGGAAAGGGGTTAACCTGCAGGGGGCGCTCTAAGGGGTCAACTGTGTTTCCTGTGTGTGTTATAACTGTATGGGGCTGGGCTGGCTGGGGAAAGGGGAGTGATCGCGGCTCCCATATACAGGAATCCTGTGATCACATCCCTTCCCCCTCTGTCAAAACGGAGATCCATGTTTACATACAAGGACCCCTGTTCTGCGGGACATTGGACAACGGACATTAAGTCCGCCCTACCCGCTCCCTGGCTCCCCCAAAACACAGTGATACTCATTCTCATGGCCGCCATCACCTGACGGCGGTTCGTGATAACGAGCCAAGTTGCCGCTGTCAAGCCACGGTCGGCAACTGGTTAAACAAACCTTATACTCTTGCATGCTTCTGTTCTAGATATACATTGTAAACAAAATTGTCCACTGCTTACCTCTTTTTAAGGGTTTCTATGAAATAATTAAATATCTTTGGGGCGATTTCAGTTCACTTTCTGTCCGGGAGACCCAAGAAGAAATGCCCTCTGAGACAGTTGTCACAAACTGCAAAATCTTAGATTTCTCATCACTTTCTACTAGCTTTGCACCGATACCAATACCAGTATTGGTGCCGCTACTAAGCATTTGCATGAGTACTTGTACTCGTGCAAATGCTCCGATACTATAACAGCATGAAATTGTCCAAAATGTCTTGGTATGCTGACGCCATGGGCGTCCGCAGGTAGGGGCAAGGGGGGGGGGGAATTGCCCCCCCCTGGAATCAGGGATCAGATCAGGGGTTCCCCACTAGGTCCTTATCCTCTTGAGCCATGTATGCAGTTTCTGACAGTCTCTTGGGCCATGTATTCAGTCTCTGACCGTTTCCTGTACCATGTCCACAGTCTCTGACTGTCTCCTGTGCTATGTCTGCAGTCTCTGACTGTCTCCTGTGCTATGTCTGCAGTCTCTGACCGTATCCTGTACCATGTCCGCAGTCTCTGACTGTCTCCTGTGCTATGTCTGCAGTCTCTGACCGTATCCTGTACCATGTCTGCAGTCTCTGACTGTCTCATGTACCATGTCTGCAGTTTCTGATCGTCTCCTGTATCATGTCCACAGTCTCTGACCATCTCCTGTATCACGTCTGCAGTCTCTGACCATCTCCTGTATCATGTCCACAGTCTCTGACCATCTCCTGGATCATGTCTGCAGTCTCTGACCATCTTCTGTATCACATCTGCAGTCTCTGGCCATCTCCTGGATCATGTCTGCAGTCTCTGACCATCTCCTGGATCATGTCTGCAGTCTCTGACCATCTCCTGGATCATGTCTGCAGTCTCTGACCATCTGCTATATCGCGTCTGCAGTCTCTGACCATCTCCTGGATCATGTCTGCAGTCTCTGACCATCTCCTGTACTACGTCTGCAGTCTCTGACCATGATAATGTAATTATGACATTGTCAAAAAGGGGCAGAGCATGGATGACCTTGAAATTATGCCCCCCCCCCGGAAAAAGTTCTGCGGACGCCCATGGCTGACGCCTTAAGAGTTCCCCTCACTGGAACTAAGGGGCCAAGCCCAACCCCTGAAAAACAACCCCACACCATAATCCCCCCTCCATCAAATGATTTTGACCAGTGCACAAAGCAAGCTCTATAAAGACATGGATGAGCAGGTTTGGGGTTCCTCCACCCCAAACTCGCTCAGCCATGTCTCCAAAAATCCCACCATGCCTCTTACTAAATGCCTTGGACTGTCTACTTTCCAAAGAGGGGTCACTTGGGGGGTATTTGTACTGCCCTTGCATTTTTGGGCCTCAAGAAATGAGATCGGCTATCAATACATCAGGGCTGATCAATATTCAGATATATCCCATAGCTTGTGAACTCTATAACTTTACCATACAGTAGACTAAATAATATTCACTGATTTGAGTTTTTTTCACCAGAATACATTTTGGTCTAAGTTTATGAGGAACAATTATTTATTTGCAAAAAGAAACAAAGAAAAACATGTTTTTTTTCCCCAAATTTTCAGTCTTTTTTCTTTTATTTGGTATAAATAAATAAAAAACAGTAGGGATTAAATACCAAAAAAATAAAGCTCTTTTTGTGTGAAAAATTTAGACTGGTTACAGTGTTGCACGATCGTGCAATTGTCATTCAAAGAGCGACAGCGCTGAAAATTGGCCTGGGCGGGGGGGGGGGGGGGT
>BLSH010437729.1:490996-503649 GCA_018402905.1 Glandirana rugosa
CCCCCCCCCCCCCCCCCCCCCCCCCCCCCCCCCCCCCCCCCCCAAAAAGAGCCCGTTATTGAAGCCATTAAAGTGTATGACATTGGAAATCACGCCTGACTCTTTTTTAAATCACACTGCTGCCGGCCCAGACATATGTGAGCAGACTCCATAGAAAAGGATTTTGGTTCACATGTCAGGCAAATCGGATGTGGTTCAAAACGCATCGAATTCACATACATGTGAACCGTGTGCCATTAGTCTAAAAAAACTGTCACATGATACTAAAAAATGGTATCAGCGAGTACTTGAGAAAAAGTATCGGTAGTCAAACTCGGTCTTAAAAACTGGTATTGGTGCATTCCTACTTTCTATCCTGGTGACACCGGTCTTCAGGTCAAGAACAGATACTGAATATACAGGCTGAACCCCCCCCCCCCCCCAGCAGGGACTCAGAAAGCTGTACAAACCTGACATGGTGGGACTTCTAATGTGATGGGGGGACCTCTGTTGTAAAGGGGGGCCTCTGATGTGATGGGGGACCTCTTATGAGATGGGGAACTCTGATGTGATGGGGTACTTCTGATCTGATGGTAGGACCTCTGCTGTGAAGTGGGATCCTCTGATGTGATGGTGGGACCTCTGATGTGATGGGGACCACTGATATGATGGGGGATGTCTGATGTGATAGGAGGACCTCTGATGTGATGGTGGGACCTCTGATGTGATGGGGGCCTCCGATGTGATGGTGGGACCTCTAATGTAATGGGGAACCTTTAATGTGATGGTGGGACATCTGATGTGATGGGGAGACCTCTGATGTTTTTAGTAAACTTCTGATGTGATGGGGGGGGGGGGTATCTAATGTCATTGGGGCCTCTGATGTGATGGTGGGACTTCTGATGTCATGGGGAACCTCTGATATTATGGGGATATCACTGATGTGATGGGGGGGGCCTCTAATGTAAAGGGGGACTTTGACCCAATGGTGGGACCTCTAACGTGATGGAGAACCTCTGATGTGATAGTGGAACCTCTAATGTGATGGGAGGACAAGTGATATGATGTGGGGCCTCTGATGTGAAGGGGGACATCTGATGATATGGGGAACCTCTGATATGTGATGGGGGAACCTCTGATGTGATGGAGGGATCTCTGATGTCATAGGGGCTTCTGATGTGATGGTGGGACCTCTGATGTGATGGGAAACTTCTGATGTGATGATGACCTCTGATGTAATGAGGACCTCTGATTTGATGGGGGATCTCTGATGTGATGGGGGATCTCTGATGTGATAGGGAACCTCTGATGTGATGGGAGGACTACTGACGTGACGGGAACCTCTGATGTTATGAGGGAACCTCTGATGTCATGGGGACATCTGATGTCATGGGGGGCTCTGATGTGACGTGGGACCTCTGATGTCATGGAGGAAACTCTGATGTCATGGGGAGACCTGTAATATCATGGGGTCTCTGATGTGATGGTGGGACTTCTAATGTGTTGGGGAACCTCTGATGTGATGGGAGGTCCTATGATGTGATGGGGACCTCTGATGTGATGGGAGGTCCTATGATGTGATGGGAGGTCCTATGATGTGATGGGGACCTCTGATGTGATGGGGGACCTCTGTTGTGATGGAGGATGCTGATGTGATGGGGGGGCCTCTCCTCTGTTGTGAAAGGAGGACCTCTGATGTGATGGGGAACCTCTGATGTAATGGAGGATGCTGATGTGATGGGGAGCTTCTGATGTGATGGTGGGACCTCAAATGTGAAGTTAATTTAATAAATCCTCTTTAGTGGAGCCTCCCTCTTCAATGTCTTTCAATTACCTTCAGGCATTGAACTCATTGTCAAAATCACTACTTAATCCCTATATGGCACTAAACTTCACTCCTCTGATCAACCCTCAAAATACAGGCCAGATTCATCATTATATTCTTCATAAAACTCAATCATTTGGTAAAGAAACTGCAGTCCTGCCCAGAAGCACTTCAAAATCCTGCTGAATCTGTCTGCATTGGATTACATCAAACCTAAAATATTGATAAATCCGGCAGATTTTGGCAATACTGCAGTGTTTTCTGGACAATCAAAATGATGCTCTTGTTGGCTTTCGCAGTAAGAAATGTGGAATGTAATGGTTTATATATGACCGTGCAAGCATTGAAGATAGGATTATACACCTTGGGAGCCGAGGGCTGCTTGCTAACAGTCTGCTGGAGGAAAGGAAATACACTAAGCCAGTGAGAAATCCGATTTGCCGTTTTAGGGTCAGAAAGTTCACTCTGCCCTTCGAGGCATGCCAGTGTTTTCTGTTTGATGAGAACCAATGGAGAAGATTTGGTGAGGAGGCTAACTACTGTTATCTGGTTGAGTTGCTTTGAAGACCCTGAAAGTAACTTTTAAGTAAAAATAATTAATAGCCCCTCCCACTCACATTCCCCCTGCTGGATCGAAATCGATCGAGCGCTTTCCTATTTTCTCAAAGGATGTTGTGTGTATGTAACAGAGGACCTGGCTCTCTCATGTGAGTCTTTAAGAGGAAAAAGTAACAGCTTTTGACCAATTTTATTATTTCATAGTTTTTTTTAAATATTTGATTATTATTTAAATTATTAATTATTTATTAATCTGTTATCCATGATCCTAAGGCTTAGATCCTAAGGCGTTTTTACCGCCTCCGAAACACCCACCTCCAAATGACTGGAGGGGAGTTCACATTGCCACAGCTGGGATGCTTCACTTCTCAGCATGGAAATTTTAATTTGGCACTTGGAGTTTGACAGGTCTTGACAGTGATAGAGGCTAGGAGCCTAGCGCTTGCTTAGGGTGTAAGTGTTGTGGGTTCGGTGTTGGAGGGCTACTTGGGGGCTACGTTTTGAAGGTTAGGTGTCTAAGGCTTGTTAGGGGGTAAGTGTTGAAGGTTAGGTGTCTAAGGCATGTTGGAGGGTAAGTGTTGAAGGTTAGGTGTCTAAGGCTTGTTAGGGGGTAAGTGTTGAAGGTTAGGTGTCTAAGGCTTGTTAGGGGGTAAGTGTTGAAGGTTAGGTGTTTAAGGCTTGTTAGGGGGTAAGTGTTGAAGGTTAGGTGTCTAAGGCTTGTTAGGGGGTAAGTGTTGAAGGTTAGGTGTCTAAGGCTTGTTAGGGGGTAAGTGTTGAAGGTTAGGTGTCTAAGGCATGTTGGGGGGTAAGTGTTGAAGGTTAGGTGTCTAAGGCTTGTTAGGGGGTAAGTGTTGAAGGTTAGGTGTCTAAGGCATGTTGGAGGGTAAGTGTTGAAGGTTAGGTGTCTAAGGCTTGTTAGGGGGTAAGTGTTGAAGGTTAGGTGTCTAAGGCATGTTGGGGGGTAAGTGTTGGAGGTTAGGTGTTTAAGGCTTGTTAGGGGGTAAGTGTTGAAGGTTAGGTGTTTAAGGCTTGTTAGGGGGTAAGTGTTGGAGGTTAGGTGTTTAAGGCTTGTTAGGGGGTAAGTGTTGAAGGTTAGGTGTCTAAGGCATGTTGGAGGGTAAGTGTTGAAGGTTAGGTGTCTAAGGCTTGTTAGGGGGTAAGTGTTGAAGGTTAGGTGTCTAAGGCTTGTTAGGGGGTAAGCGTTGAAGGTTAGGTGTTTAAGGCTTGTTAGGGGGTAAGTGGAGGTTAGGTGTTTAGGGCTTGCTTATGGGCTTACGTAGGGGATCATTTTTGGAGGTTAGGCACTAAGGGCCTGCTTAGGGCTAAGTATTGGAGGTTATGTGTTTATGACTTGCTTACAGGCTTAGGGCTTATTTAGAGGCCAAGTGTGTGGAATTAGGTGCCTAGGGCTTGTTTAGGGTCTAGTATTGGGGGTTCAGTGTCAAAGGGTTACTTAGGTGCTAAATGTTGGAGGTTAGGGATTTAGGGCTTACGTAGGACTTAGTGTTGGGGGTTAGATGTCTAGGGCTTGCTTAGAGTCTAAGTGTTGGGGGTTAGGTATTGAAGGTTTACCTAAGGGCTAAGTGTTGGAGGTTAGGTGTCTAGGGCTTGCTTAGGGGCTAAGTGATGGAGGTTGGGGATTTAGAGCTTACTTTGGAACTAAGTATTGGGGGGTTAGGTGTTGAAGGCTTATCTAAGGGCTAAGTGTTAGAGGTTAGGTGTTTAGGGGCTAGGTGTTGGAGATAAGGTTTCCAGGGCTTAGTGATGATCATTAGGAATCTAGGGATTACTTAAGTGCTAAGTGTTGGGGTTATTAATCTAGGGATTATTTAGGGTCTAAGTGTTGGGTGTTAGGTGTCAAGGGCTTGCTTAGGGCATAACTGTTGGGGGTTAAGTATTGAAGGCTTACTTGAGGGCTAAGTGTTGGAGGTTAGGTGTCTAGGGCTTGCTTAGTGTCAAGTGTTGGGAGTTAGATGTCTAGGACTTGCTTAGGGGTTTTCTTGGGGGGTAGGTGTTGAAGGTTAGGTGTCTAGGGCATGCTTAGGGGCTAAGTGATGGGGGTTGGGGATTTAGAGCTTACTTTGGAATTCAGTGTTGGGGATTAGATGTCTAGGGCTTGCTTAGGGTCTAAGTGTTGGGGTTAGGTGTTAAAGGCTTACCTAAGGGCTAAGTGTTTGAAGTTAGGTGTCTAAGGTCTAAGTGTTGGGTGTTAGGTGTCAAGGGCTTGCTTAGGGGATAACTGTTGGGGGTTAAGTACTGAAGGCTTACCTAAGGGCTAAGTGTTGGAGGTTAGGTGTCTATGGGATAAGTGTTGGGGGTTAGCAATCTAGGGCTTACTTAGGGTCTAAGTGTTGGGGTTAGGTGTTGAAGGCTTACCTAAGGGCTAAGTGTTGGAGGTTAAGTGTCTATGGGATAAGTGTTGGGGGTTAGCAATCTAGGGCTTACTTAGGATCTAAGTGTTGGGGTTAGCTGTTGAAGGCTTACCTAAGGGCTGAGTGTTGGAGGTTAAGTGTCTATGGGATAAGTGTTGCAGTTAGCAATCTAGGGCTTACTTAGGGTCTAAGTGTTGGGGTTAGCTGTTGAAGGCTTACCTAAGGGCTAAGTGTTGGAGGTTAAGTGTCTATGGGATAAGTGTTGGAGTTAGCAATCTAGGGCTTGCTTAGGGTCTAAGTGTTGGGGTTAGCTGTTGAAGGCTTACCTAAGGGCTAAGTGTTGGAAGTTAAGTGTCTATGGTATAAGTGTTGGGGGTTAGTAATCTAGGGCTTGCTTAGGGTCTAAGTGTTGGGGTTTGGTGTCAAAGGGTTACTTAGGAGATACGTGTTGAAGGTTAGGTGTCTAAGGCTTACTTAGAGGCTTAGTGATTGAGTTTAGTAGAATGGTTAGGTGTCAAGGTCTCATTTAGGGTAGCAAAGGCCTACTTAGGAGTTAAGTGTTGGGAAGGTTGGGTGTCAAGGTCTCACTTAGAGCTTGAGCTTTAGAGGGTTAGGTTCAAAAGCTCACTTAGGGATTAAGTGTTGGGGGTAAGGCATTCAGCGGCGGCTCTAGGCTTTGTGAGGCCTTAGGCAAACCTAGACATGAGGCCCCACTCACACCCATAATTGGAAAAATAATTCAACCGATAAAAAAATGAACTTTATAAATTGCTGGTCTCAGTACTCTCTATCTCGGTGCTGGTGGTGTCAGTGTCAAATTAGGCGGTTGTGAGGCCCCTGTGAGTGTGAGGCCTTAGGCGACCGCCTAATTTGCCTAATTACAGAGCCGCCTCTGAAGGCATTTGTGCTTAATCAATATACATATTTACGTAAATGCACTATTATAAAGGATGAAATGCTGTAATGAAATCATCCCTCTGTCTCAAGATCAGCATTAAAATCTGCTTTTAACAAACCCCGTGCTTGTTTAGCAACTGTCGCGTGCAATTAGGAAGGCAGATAACCCCGCGTACAATCGTGACTATGTCCTCGCGTCGACTGGCAACAAGAGCTCTCACTCTTAAAACATGGCACGAGCCGCCGACCCAAAGTGCTTGTTACACTTCCAGCCAAGAAGTGAAGGAATTTGCTGGTCGCGATTCAGCTGGAAGAGACATTCTGAAAGAACACCTTGTTTTCTCTACCATCGAACTCCAAAAAAAAAAAAAATAGCGGGCGTGCGGTTTAGGTGAGCGGGGCCAAGTACCAGTTTACATCAACACCGTAGCGCTCGGGGGTCACAAACGGGGCAACCAGCGATGTTCCATCATTTAGCAACGAGAAAAAGCAACATTGGGAGGGAGCGCCTCTTGCTTATGAAAAAAAAAAAAGAAGGAAAGACCCGAATCTTAAAGCCTTTTGCCAATTTAAATATTGACTTTTTTTTTTTCGCTCAACAATTACATGTATTGAAAAGCTTAGTCAAAAGCATTCCGTTTTTTTTATTTTTTTGCTAAATTCAATTAAAATGTAAATTCGGGTCCGCCGTGCGCAACCCCGACGCAAAAAAAAAAACTTTAATGTGTTATTATTCAATAAGAAAAATAACATGCCTTCGAATTCGGGTTATGATAAACGCGCGGCTTCTTAATTAAAATCAACATTGTCGCGAACGGCGTTTGGCCGGTTGCTTTCATTATGGTAGCGAAGCTTAAATGGTAATCGTTACGGGGCAGCGCCGGATAAATGACTGCGAAAAAAGAATTAGCAGATCAAAATTTCAAATGCGTCACGCGTTCCGCGGCTGACGGAGCGCGGCTTAAAGAGACCATGAGAACGGAATAAAATTGGAGGTAAAAGCACGGGAAAGTCAAGTATTTTAAATGATTACTGGTAAAAAATTTTCTTTCCAATAACAGTTTTTATATTTCTGTGCAATGCGCAATTTCCAGGACTCAGATCCATGGCTTTACTCAAAACTGCCACCCTTGTACATGGGCAGCCCGGGTACCGGCCAGAGCAGCCCGTCTCCATTCTCCATTGAAAACTTAAAAGAATGTCAGCCGCACTCCACGTAGTTCTTCTTCCCGTATTTTTTAATAATCAATAAATCGACAGCATACAACTAAACTATATTGTCAAAAGTATTGGGACGCCTGCCTTTACACGCACATGAACTTTAATGGCATCCCAGTCTTAGTCCATAGGGTTCAATATTGAGTTGGCCCTCCCTTTGCAGCTATAACAGCTTCAACTTTTCTGGGAAGGCCGTCCACAAGGTTTAGGAATGTCTGACCGTTCTTCCAGAAGAGCATTTGTGAGGTCAGGCACTGATGTTGGATGAGAAGGCCTGGCTCACAGTCTCCCCTTGAATTCATCCCAAAGGTGTTCTATCAGGACTCTGTGCAGGCCAGTCAAGTTCTTCCACCCCAAACTCGCGCATCCATGTCTTTATGGACCTTGCTTTGTGACCCTCTTCCTATTGAAAAAAACAAAAGTTGGATTCAAAATGGCCGACTTCAAAATGGCCGTCATGGTCACCACCCATCTTGAAAAGTTTCCCCCCTCACATATACTAATGTGCCACAAACAGGAAGTTAATATCACCAACCATTCCCATTTTATGAAGGTGTATCCATATAAATGGCCCACCCTGTATTATCAGTTGTATCTTTTGTTGCTAGGTATTTCAGCTTTTTTTAGCTTTTCCATTAGCTTTTATTTCTTCTTTCGTTATTATTCATTTATTATAATGTTTTTTCGTTAGGGTAAGGGGTTCGAGTTCAGTTTATTAGGGTTAGGATTAGGAGTTGGGGTTAAGCTTATTTATTATTATTTTATTTATTTTTTATTGTATTTATTATTATTATATAAATAATAATAAATGAATACATTATTGTAAAATAAATACACAAATAAATAAAAAATAAATAAATGCAATAAATTAATACTAACAATACAATGCTAACAACTAACAATAAATAAATAATGAACCCTTAACTTTAACCCTCACCCCTTAAAAAATAAAATAATAATAAATAACTAAACACCCTAACCCTAACACAACAAAAAAAATATTATTATAATTATTATTAATAATAATAATGTATTTTTTGTTTGAGTCTGGGTGTTGTTATTATTATTAATAATAATAATGTAGTCAATATTTTTTAAGGCTAGAGGTTAGTTATTATTTATTAACCACTTCAGCCCGGAAGGATTTCCAACTTTAGGACCGGAGCCCTTTTTGCGATTCGGCACTGCGTCGCTTTAACTGAAAATTGCGCGGTCGTGCGATGTTGTACCCAAACAAAATTTGCGTCCTTTTTTTCCCACAAATAGAGCTTTCTTTTGGTGGTATTTGATCACCTCTGCGTCATTTCTGATCGCCGCTATAAACAAAAGAAGAGCGACAATTTTGCAAAAAAAAAACAAATTTCTTACTTTTTGCTAAAATACAAATCCAAAAAAAAAACATAAAAAAACTTTTTTTTATCGGTTTTGGCCGATTTATATTCTTCCTCATATTTGCAATAAAAAAAATCGCAATCGGCGTTTATTGATTGGTTTGCGCAAAAGTGGTCGCGTTTACGGATGATGAAAATTCATTTTTGGGGTTTTTATATTTTTAGCGGTACTGCGATATTGCAGCGGACATGTCGGAACATTTTGACACTTTTTTGGGACCATTGGCATTTATACAGCGATCAGTGCTATTAAAATGCACTGATTACTGTGTAAATGCCATTGGCAGTGAAGGGGTTAACCTGCAGGGGGCGCTCTAAGGGTTAACTGTGTTCCCTGGGCGTTCTAACTGTGGGGGGACTGCCCTAGCAGGGGAAGGGAAGTGATCACAGCTTCCATGTAGAGGAAGGCTGTGATCACAGCCCTTCCCCCCTCACAGAACGGAGGTCCGTGTTTACTTACATCGACCTCCGTTCTTTCACTCCGGGGGGGGGGCCCTCTCCGAACACAGTGAGCGCGCGGGCGCGCCTCCGGTGGCGCGCACGCGCTCACTAGGCATGATCTCGCGGCCGCCGTCATATGACGGCGATCCGCGTTACAGAGCCACTTTGCCGCCGTCAAATGCCGATCGGCGGTCGGCAAGTGGTTAATGTGTTATTACATATTATTAATTTATTTTACTTATTTATGATGATTTTTACTTATTTGTGTATTTATTTTACATTTATTTATTCATATATTATTACTATTTTATTTTTTACTTTTTTCATTTGAGCAGAAAATCATGCAAAAACGTCCACATAAACGTGCAAAAACACGTGAACGGCGCATCTCTATTTATTTCTAGGGGAATACAAACTCACCAAAAAAGCCCAAATCTGTCCGATTCGAGCGTCAAAAAAAGCTCCAGAACTTGTTTGAGCTTCAGGCGTTGGACTTCAGGTGACCTCGAGAGGAGATGTGAACCGTGATCATAGGGAATAACCATTTTTTTCTCCTCCAGCGTTTTTTGAGCTTCATGCAGATAATCGCTCAGGTGTGAATGGGGCCTTAGTGTCTGATTGTCACAGCCCCACTATAAGTCGCTGATTACCGCCATTACTAGTATATAGGGGAGGGCTGGCAGCCTTAGGCCTGGGGGGGCAAGTCCAATCAAGTGGCCCATTGAACCACCGAATCAGCTCACCATCCATGCCCAGCTGGTTTTATAACGGATATTGAGGATATGAAGCAAGACAAATATGATAAAATGTGGTAACATCATTTAATGTTAATAGCAACAAAGGAGCTTTAACAAAAATAATGCATCAATGCAGCCTTATCAGTGCCCATTAATGCAGGCTCACCACCCACCAATGCAGCCTCACCAGTGCCCACCAATGCAGCCTCACCAGTGCCCACCAGTGCAGCCTCACCAGTGCCCATCAATGCAGCCTCACCAGTGCCCATCAATGCAGGCTCACCATCCACCAATGCAGCCTCACCAGTGCCCACCAATGCAGCCTCACCAGTGCCCATCAATGCAGGCTCACCACCCACCAATGCAGCCTCACCAGTGCCCACCAATGCAGCCTCACCAGTGCCCACCAATGCAGCCTCGCTAGTGCCCCCCCTTTGCCTGGCCCCTACTTCCTTCCTCCACAAGAAGAAAAAAGTGTGAGCGGCAGCGGCCGTCAGCCATTTTGAATGTAAGTTAGGGTGGCCCGGGGGGGCAATTGCCACCCTGCCCCCTGGCCCAGTCCTCCCCTGCTAGTATAAAAAATAAATAAATGAAAATTCCAGTATGTATACCATCATTTCTAGATGCTATAACTTTCGCAAAAAACAATTAATATACACTTATTTGGGATTATTAATATTATTTTTTTTTTACCAAAGTCATGTAGTAGAATATATTTTAACCTACATTTATGAAGAACTTCGATTTTTCTAATCTTTTCAATTGGATATGGTTTTATAGCAGAAAGTAAAAATAATATTGTTTTTAATACAAAATATTCAAATATAATTTTTTTTCAAAATTTTCTTTTTTTTTTTTGTATATACAGCCGTGCCCAAAAGTTTTGAGAATGACACAGATATTCATTTTCACAAAGTCCGCTGCCTCCGTTTTTATGATGGCAATTTGCATTTACTCCAGAATGTTATGAAGAGCGATCCGATGAACTGCAATTAATTGCAAAGTCCCTCTTCTTTGCCATGAAAATGAACTTAATCCCATAAAAAACATTCCCACTGAATTTGTGAAGAAGGCTTCAGAGAGCCCAAGAAAGTCCAGCAAGCGCCAGGAACGTCTCCTACGGTTGATTCAGCTGAGGGATGGGGGCACCACCAGTGCAGAGCTCAGGAATGGCAGCAGGCAGGTGTGAGGGCATCGGCATGCACAGTGAGGAGAAGACTTTTGGAGGATGGCCTGGCGTCAAGAAGGGCAGCAAAGAAGCCACTTCTCTCCAGGAAAAACATCGGGGACAGACGGATATTCTGCAGAAGGTCCAGGGATTGGACTGCTGAGGACTGGGGGGAAAGTCATTTTCTCCAATAAATCCCCTTTCCCATTGTTTGGGTCATCCAGAAAAGCCCTTGTCCGGAGAAGAAAAGGTGAGGGCCACCATCAGTCCTGTGTCCTGAATCCTGAGACCATTCATGTGTGGGGGGCTTCTCAGCCAAGGGAGTGGGGGGCTCTAAGAATAACACCGCCATGAATAAAGAATGGAACGAAAACCATCCTCCAAGAGCAACTTCTCCCAACTACCCAAGAACAGTTTGGTGAGGAGCAATGCCTTTTCCAGCATGATGGAGCTCCTTGCTATAAGGCAAAAGTGATAACTAAGTGGCTTGGGGAACAAAGCATCGAGATTTTGGGTTCATGGCCAGGGAACTCCCCAGACCTTAATCCCATTGAGAACTTGTGGTCAACCCTCAAGAGGCGGGTGAACAGAAAAAAAACCCACAAATTCTAACAAACTCCAAGCATTGATTATGGAAGAATGGGGGGCGGCCATAAGTCAGGATGTGGTGCAGAAATTAAGTGACAACATGCCAGGGAGAATTGCAGAGGTCTTGAAGAAGAAGGGTCAACACTGCTAATATTGACTCAATATTGACCGCAATGAAGGTCTCCCTAATGCAGTCTGAGATGGTTGTGAACGCTAATCTTTCCCTCACAGCAGCGGCATGAAGCTCTCCCTACTCTAGTCTGAGACGATCTGACACTCGGCGCTACGTGACTCCAGCCCCATATAGAGGCTGGGTCACATGATGCCCTGGCCAATCACAGCCATGCCATTAGTAGGCATGGCTGTGATGGCTTCTAAGGGCAAACTAGTGAAAAGCTTGTTGATTGGCTGCCCAGCAGCTACAGAAAAGGCGTCAAAAATACCCGAATACCGAACCTGGACTTTTTTGAAATGTCCAGGTTCGGGTTCGGGGCACGGACACCCTAAAGTCCAGTACGGACCTGAACTTTACAGTCCGGGTTCGCGCAACTCTAGTCACCACTGCTAATATTGACTCTTTGCATAAACTTCATGTCATTGTCAATAAAAGCCTCTGACACTTATGAAATGCTGTAATTATACTTCAGTATCCCATAGTAATATCTGACATAAAGATCTAAAACACTGAAGCAGCAGACTTTGTGAAAATTAATATTTGTGTCATTCACAAAACGTTTGTCCACAGCTGTATAATAAAAAAGAAAAAAATGCAGGGGTGATGAAATGCCAACAAAAGAAAGCTCTATTTGTGTGAAAAAAATGATATACAATTTGTTTGGGTACCAGGCCTCGAGCCCTGCAGGAACGCATTGGAACGGCGTTCCTGTACTTTTTCCACAGCAGGAACGCCGTTCCCGTTAGCAGCCGCCTACTACAGGACTGGCCTTTGAAGTACACGAGCTGCGTGGCAAGCGCTACACCAGCAGCCGCCGACACAGCTTGCAATATGTCCGTGACGGGCAGTGGTGTCCGCAAAAAATATGGCTGCGGGCCAACAGTGCAACCGTGCATGCGCCGTTCCGAAGCCTGCAAAGCTTGTACGTGATCGCCCATTTTGGCCGGGTGGGCGCATACGCAGTGTTGCGGAATGGCCGAGCCTGGTGCCATTTTTGAATGGAAGGCAGTAACACTCGGTCTCGGTGGCACCGGCCGCCATGGTGCCTTGCCACAGCAGAGAGCAGGAGGACATTAGCAGTACACTGATGTGAGTGTCTTGGTGGCAGCGCCTCGCCACAGCAGAGAGGAGGATACTGATGTGAGGGGGGTAGAGGAAGACATTACTGTGGGGGGGGAGGTGAAGGATACTGCTGTGAGGGGGCAGAGAAGGACATTGCTGGGGCGAGTGAAGGGGGGGGTCGTTACAGTTGGAGACGGGGGAAGTGAGCGGGGTCGTTACAGGAAGAGACGGGGGAGTGTCGT
>BLSH010437729.1:504636-529674 GCA_018402905.1 Glandirana rugosa
GGGGGGGTGAAGGGGACAGAGGAGGACATTACTGTGGGGGGTGAAGGGGCAGAGGAGGACATTACTGTGGGGGGGTGAAGGGGCAGAGGAGGACATTGCTGGGGGGGGGTGTGAAGGGGGCAGAGGAGGACATTGCTGGGGGGGAGTGAAGGGGGCAGAGGAGGACATTACTGTGGGGGGGTGAAGGGGCAGAGGAGGACATTACTGTGGGGGGGGTGAAGGGGCAGAGGAGGACATTACTGTGGGGGGGGGGGGGGTGAAGGGGCAGAGGAGGATATTAATGTGGGGTGCTTAAGGGGCAAAGGAGAACATTACTGTGGAGGGAGGTGAAGGGGCAGAGGACATTACTGGGGGTTCCCACACTTTTCTTCCCAGGACTTGACCCCAGTTGGGTACTACGTTGCATGACCACGCAATTACCAGTTAAGGTAGTGCAGTGCTGAATACCAACACATGGCCTAGTCATGGAGGGGGGGGGTAAAAAATGGATAATAATAACAAAAATACTAATAACAGAGACAACAAACAATACCTGGTTGCACTATTATATTGTACCAACCAGCTAAAGACCAAAGATGGAGATCGGCAATCATACGGATCCCCTTGTGGGTGAGAATGGGGGGTGCACCAGAAAAAAAAAAGGGGGGTGGGGGGCTGGGAGAAAAACACGTTATTTTATATTGTCATCTAGCTCCTCCCACTCCATATCCCTCGTGTCACTGCTTTGACGAACGACTGCAAAAATGCGCCGTGATCCCGCGGAAAGCTTTCGCGTTTTCCCAATCGACAGGGAGATCCCGGCGCACATAATTTTTATGTCATGCCTCTCCGTTTCCGCCCGGTAACATTGTACTTTTCAGTTGCGATTATTTAACAGCGTCTGAGAAGGTCTGGAATGGAATAAATGGGAGTTCAATGACTGCCGCCCCTCACATCACCCCCAATGGCTTCCATATGCGGCCGCCATAAAACAGCCCGGCTCCATCTCTGTTCGCTTTGCAGCGTTCTCCTAAGCAATATACATGTCAGCGTTTGCACGCTTGTTTTTTTCAGAAGCCGCATTTGTAGACATGAAAAATAAGACTTCATAATTTATTTTTCTATAAAGCGAGGAGGAATTCCCATGCTGCGCTCGGCTTCCAGTTGGCAGCGTCACAAACTCCGGCGCGGAAATCTCGGCAGCGGGGTTTGTAAATCTCCTGAACTCGCTGCTGGGAAAATCTACAAAGTGAAAACAGCCCGCTGGTTCCCGGGCACGGCGGCCATTGGTCCTGGTAAAGGGACTCTATGGTCCACGGCAGTTTTTTTTTTTCTTACGCTATATTGTCAAAAGTATTGGGACACCTCCCTTTGCACGCACATGAACTTTAATGGCATCCCAGTCTTATTCTGTAGGGTTCAATATTGAGTTGGCCCACCCTTTGCAGCTATAACAGCTTCACCTCTTCTGGGAAGGCCGTCCACAAGGTTTAGGAGTGTCTATGGGAAGGCTTACCCGTTCTTCCAGAAGGGCATTTGTGAGGTCAGGCACTGATGTTGGATGAGAAGGTCTGGCTTACAGTCTCCACTCTAATCATGGGCGTCCGCAGAACTTTTTCCGGGGGGGGGGGGGGGCATAATTTCAAGGTCATCCATGCTCTGCCACTTTTTGGCAATGTCATAATTACATTATCATGGTCAGAGACTGCAGAGGTGATACAGGAGATGGTCAGAGACTGCAGACATGATACAGGAGATGGTCAGAGACTGCAGACATGATACAGGAGATGGTCAGAGACTGCAGACATGATACAGGAGATGGTCAGAGACTGCAGACGTAGATCCAGGAGATGGTCAGAGACTGCAGACATGATACAGGAGATGGTCAGAGACTGCAGACGTGATACAGGAGATGGTCAGAGACTGCAGACGTAGATCCAGGAGATGGTCAGAGACTGCAGACGTGATACAGGAGATGGTCAGAGACTGCAGAGGTGATACAGGAGATGGTCAGAGACTGCAGACGTAGATCCAGGAGATGGTCAGAGACTGCAGATGTGATACAGGAGATGGTCAGAGACTGCAGACGTGATACAGGAGATGGTCAGAGACTGCAGAGGTGATACAGGAGATGGTCAGAGACTGCAGACATGATCCAGGAGATGGTCAGAGACTGCAGACATAGTACAGGAGACAGTCAGAGACTGCGGACATGGTACAGGAGACGGTCAGAGACTGCATACATGGCTCAAGAGGATAAGGACCTAGTGGGGAACCCCTGATCTGATCCCTGATTCCAGGGGGGGGGGCGGCAATTGCCCCCCCTTGCCCCTACCTGCTGACGCCCATGACTTTAATTCATCCCAAAGGTGTTCTATCGGGTTGAGGTCAGCCCAGTCAAGTTCCTCCACCCCAAACTCGCTCATCCATGTCTTTATGGACCTTGTAGAGGAAATAGGAGGATATTTGATTTTGCCCAAATGTGCCAGCAATTTCACTGGGCCTTTTTATTTTTAAACTTTTTCCCTTTAAAAAGTTCTGAATGCCTGGGGGGGTGGGGAGGGTCAACAATCATGTGATCAATGCAATTGGCTGTCACAGTGGTCACATGATCTGGAGATGGTCCCGCCAGCTACCGATCATTAGTCTGGACCAACAGGTCAAGTGTTATTCATTCATAAAAAAAAAGTGGTTCAGGGAAATATCTTATTATGGCCACTAGATGGAGAGATGATAATAAATATTGTTTTCTATGATCTTCAGGTCCGTCTAGTGGCCATAATGTGGTATTTTCTTGAACAACTGTTTTTTTTTTATGAATGAATAACATTCGACTTGTAGAGGAAACAGAAGAAGAACATTCTATTTTGCCCCATTTTTTTTTTTTTTTAGAAATACAATATTTTTTTCCTGACATGTTTGCTTTAAATGAGCCTCTGCCAAGCGGCTAACCTGAACCAACCATCTCTATAAATACATCACAATGTATTCGTTTTACCCGGTGTGGGAATAGGAAAGTCATCTAGGCACATACAACCTCCATGTTGCATTAGCCCTGTGTTTTGTTACAGGATATTTAAAACTCCATACAGGATAGGAAAACACAACCCAGCTGTGCAATTAAACCGCGGTGAAGCCGGGGCGATTACTGCCCTGCGCTCCTCGAGCAGCGATCCCGCCGCTAGGAGCCCGGAGAAAACGATACGTCTACCGCCGGACGAGGAAAGTTTAATGGGGAGTTTATAGCAGGTAAATCAGGGGTAATGTTGATTCCATTTCATCGATTTAACCGTACTGGTTTTATACGGTCGCCAATTATTGCCGACGTGATTTAAACCGCCACCAATTAAACCTCAGAACATTTTTTCTTTAAATCAAATTAAAGGAGATGTAATGCCGATCACTAAAATCTCATAGAAGATTTATTGTCATTTAATTTTATCTGTAAACTTGCAAAACATAAAATCCCTGGCGATCCTGCCAGTTTCCTGTTATAGGGTGACAACGCTCTGCCCCTGTGTTCCAACTGTTCTCCTGCGTTGTCACCATCAGGAAAACCACTTTGATTAATACCATGGAGTCATTGTTGAAGCATGTTCTCCTTCCTGACTTCTTCAGGAACTTCCTGTTAAAGGGTGACAACACTCTCCCCTGTCTTTCAACTGTTCTGTGTTGTCACCATCAGGTAACCCACTTTGACTAATACCATGTAGTCATTGTTGGAGTACATTGTCCTTCCTGACTTCTACAGGCACTTCCTGGTAATGGGTGACAACACTCTACCCGGTCTTTCAACTGTTCTCCTGTGTTGTCACCACCAGGTAACCCACCTTGATTAATACCATGTAGTCATTGTTGGAGCATGTTCTCCTTCCTGACTTCTTCTGGCACTTCCTGTTATAGGGTGACAACACTGTCCCCTGTCTTCCAACTGTTCTCCTGCGTTGTCACCATTAAGAAGCCCACCTTGATTAATACCATGGAGTCATTGTTGGAGTACGTTCTCCTTCCTGATTTCTTCAGGAACTTCCCGTTAAAGGGTGACAACACTCTCCCTTGTCTACCAACTATTCTTCTGCGTTGTCTCCATCAGGAAACCCACTTCGACTAATACCATGGAGTCATTGTTGGAGTACGTTCTCTTTTCTGACTTCAGGAACTTCCTGGTATAGGGTGACAACGTTCCATCCCTGCTTTCCCATTGTTCTCCTGAGTTGTCACCCTGTCACATGCACTCCCAATGCAGGCCACGGGCTCTAGTGCTGAAGCACCTTACACAGGCATGGATGGACCACTGTTGTCACCATCATAAACCCACTTTAATTAATACCATGGAGTCATTGTTGGCATAACGTTCTTCTTACTGACTTCTTCAGGAACTTCCCGTTAAAGGGTGACAACACTCTCCGTTGTCTTCCAACTGTTCTCCTGCGTTGTCACCATCAGGAAACCTACTTTGATTAATACCATGGAGTCATTGTTGTATGTTCTCCTTCCTGTCTTCTTAAGTCACTTCCTGTTATAAGGTGACAACGCTCTGTCTCTGTCTTCCAACTATTCTCCTGCGTTTACACCCAGTCATATGGGCTTCCACAAACAGCCATTTCAACACACATTCCGCATGCATGGTCCACTGTTGTTACTGTCAGGACAACCACCCTGAGAAATGTCATGCAGCCATATTTGGAGCGCCTGTAGATAGGAAGAGGCTGCAAAGAGGCTGCAGGAGACCAGGATCACTGAGATGCAAAGAAGGAAGAAAAAAGGTGACAACTAGTATTTACAAAAAAAAAAAAAAATAGCCATCTAATTGCCATAATGTGTTTTTTTTTTTCCTTAAATACCTCCATCAGGAGAAATACAGCATTAGGGCCACTAGATGGAGCTTGTGATCATAGGAAATAATCGTTTTACACAAAGTACGGTGATTTTTTTAATCGTTAGAATTTTACATTTTTGACAGACCCTACCATGTTTCCAATAAGGATTTAAAACCCGCTGAGGAAATTTGTGTGCTTTTCAAAGGGAACCTGTCATAGGGACACATGCCAGTGTCTCTCGCTGACCTATTGAAAATGCTAAACGCCCGGCTGTCATATTGCTCCAATGGCTTCAAAACATTCTCTGACCTGGAAGCAGTTTTTTTTTCTCATGTGCATTTGATCCATGCTTGTTCCAAGTATGTAACTAAGAAGCATTTTGATCTCCCTAGGGCCCCGGCAAAAAAATCTCAGTGGCTCCCGATTGGCCCTGGCCTGGCTTTAAAGCGTCAACTCATCTGTCTTTTGTTAAAGATTTGCTTCTGTAATTTTCAGCAGGTGATCCTGCCAGTAACACCCTTCCTGTCTTAGGAAGTCCTGAGAAAGCACAGCCAACCCACATGAAAACCGTGGTTAACCAACCCTACGCAGAGACAGGAAATGACATCATGACCATAAAGTTCCACCAGAAAGAATGTTACATTATGCAGATATTGAACACTGCCACCCAGTGGCTGAAGGAATAATCGCAGCATAATATATGATTGCACCGCACAGTGTGTCACCTGACCTGTCTTTGGTCAAGATTTGTTTCTGTAATTTTCAGCAGGTTACATAGTTACATAGTCAGTGAGGTTGAAAAAAGACACAAGTCATCAAGTCCAACCTATGTGTGTGCTTTATGTTAGTATTACATTGTGTATCCCCTCAAAGTTTTGGTCCCCTAGGTGCCTATCTAATAGTTTTTTGAAATGATCTATACTCCCAGCAGAAACCACTGTTTGTGGAAGAGAATTCCACATCCTTACTGCTCTTACCGTAAAGAACCCTCTACGTAGCTTAAGGTTAAACTGCCTTTCCTCCATTTTTAATGAATGGCCGCCTGTCTTTGTGTATTCCCTTGCGCGGAAGAGTTTTGTCCCAATTGTGGGGTCACCACTACTGTATTTGTACATTGAAATCATATCCCCTCTCAAGCGTCTCTTCTCCAGAGAGAATAAGTTCAGTGCTCGTAATCTTTCCTCATAACTGAGGTCCTCCAGTCCCTTAATTAGCTTTGTTGCCCTTCTCTGAACCCTTTCCAGTTCCAGGACATCCATCCTGAGGAATGGTGCCCAGAACTGGACGGCATACTCCAGAGACTTGTAGAGGGGGAGAATTATTGATTTATCCCTGGAGTTTATCCCCTTTTGATGCATGCCAATATTTTGTTGGCTTTGCTTGCCGCAGCTTGACCCCCGGGTCCTTTTCCATCCTAGATTCCCCTAGAGGCTCTCCCCCTAGTGAGTAGTTTGTGTTCATATTCTTGGTACCCAAATGCATTATTTTACATTTTTCTACGTTAAACCTCATTTGCCACTTGTCTGCCAACCCCTTTAATTTGTTAAGATTTTCTTGTAAGGTTTCCACATCCTGTGTTCCAGGTCTATAACTAAGAAGTACAGTGGAACATCAGATTACAAGCATAATCCGTTCCAGGAGAATGCTTGTAATCCAAAGCATTCGTATATCAAAGCAAGTTTCCCCATAGGAAACAATGGAAACTCAAATGATTCGTTCCACAATGACTGCGTGTCTATGCAGTATTGTATGTGGCCAGAGGTGTGGGGGTGCTGGTGTATGCAATACTGTATGTGGCCAGAGGTGTGGGAGCGCTGGTGTATGCAATACTGTATGTGGCCAGAGGTGTGGGAGCGCTGGTGTATGCAATACTGTATGTGGTCAGTACATACTGTATATTCCGAGTATTTCTGAATGCTTCCGTGCATCTGGAGTATGCAATACTGTATGTGACGAGAGGTGTGGGGGCGCTGGTGTATGCAGAACTGTATGTTGCCAGAGGTCCGGGGTGCTGGTGTATGCAATACTGTATGTTGCCAGAGGTCCAGGGGCGCTGGTGTATGCAATACTGTATGTGGCCAGAGGTCCAGGGGCGCTAGTGTATGCAATACTGTATGTGGCCAGAGGTGCGGGGGTGCTGGTCTATGCAGTACTGTATGTTGCTAGAGGTCCGGGGGTGCTGGTGTATGCAGTACTGTATGTGGCCAGAGGTCCAGGGCGCTGGTGTATGCAATACTGTATGTGGCCAGAGGTGTGGGGGCGCTGATATATGCAATACTTTATGTTGCCAGAGGTCCGGGGGTGCTGGTGTATACAATACTGTATGTGGCCAGAGGTGCGGGGGCGCTGGTGAGACTCGGAGACGCACGCAAATATTTGGAAGCGCTTGGGAATTGTTGACACTTGCGGTATTTCCGAGTATTTCTGAATGCTTCCGAGCATCTCTGAGCCCCCGCACCTCTGGCCACATACGGTATTGCATGCACAGAGGCTTGAATCTCTGCTCATCTTGCGAGACAGCGCTCGCAAATCAAGTCAGGTTTTTTTTTTGCTCATATTGGGAAACGCTTGTAAACTGCGTTACTCGCAATCCGAGGTTCCACTGTCGTTTGATCACCGTAGGGTCCCGGCAAAAGAGTCAATGGCTCCTGATTGGCCAGGCCAGCCATTAATGTGTCACCCGACCCTTCTTTTATCAAGATGTGTTCCTGTAATTTTCAGCAGGTGATCCTGCAAGTGTCTTAGGAAGTCCTGATAAAGTGCAGCTCACACGCATGAAAACCGCGGGCAACTGGCCCTGCCCTTCTTGTTTTATTGGAAACGACAGGAACGTAGAGACAGGAAATGACATCATGACCATAACGTTCCACTGGAAAGAATGTTGCATTATGCAGACATTGAACGCTACCACCTAGTGGTATCATAGAATGCTGTCTTCAGAAGTTTTGGGTAAGCAGAGCCAACCCGGAAAAAAAACTGCGGGTACAGCGCACTGCGGCCAAAGCACAGACACTGTAAAGCCGCCCTTAGGGTGAAAACACACATTCATTGTACTGCATCTATGAAAGAGCACCCTAGGAGAGAAAGAGTGTTGGGACTACACAACACCTCCCACATCCTTTATCTCTATAACATGGGGGAAGTGTTTTGCAGATCACAGAAGATGCAGTGCCTTGAAAAAGTATTCATACCCCTTGACATTTCCCACACTTTGTCATGTTACAACCAAAAACGTAAACGTATTTTATTGGGATTTTATGTGATGGACCGACACAAAGTGGCACAGAATTGTGAAGTGGAAGGAAAATGATAAATAATACAAATAAATCTGTGAAAAGTGTGGGGGGCATTTGTATGGCGCCCCCTTTACTCTGATACCCCTAACCAAAATCTAGTGGAACCATTTGCCTTCAGAAGTCACCTAATTAGTAAATAGAGTCCACCTGGGTGTAATGTAATCTCAGTATAAATACAGCTGTTCTGTGAAGCCCTCAGAGGTTTGTTAGAGAACCTTAGTGAACAAACAGCATCATGAAGGCCAAGGAACACAGCAGACAGGTCAGGGATAAAGTTGTAGAGAAGTATAAAGCAGGGTTAGGTTATAAAATAATCTCCCAAGCTTTGAAGATCTCACGGAGATCTGTTCAATCCATCATCCGAAAATGGAAAGAGTATGGGACAACTGCAAACCTACCAAGACATGGCCGTCTACCTAAACCAGTGGTCTCCAAACTTTGGCCCTGGGGCTGGATGTGGCCCTTTGCTTGCCTCTATCCGGCACTTCAGCATTATCCCATCCACAACTGATACCAATGATGGGGGCACTATTCCTCCCACTGATACCAATGATGGGGCACTATTCCTCCCACTGATACCAATGATGGGGCACTATTCCTCCCACTGATACCAATGATGGGGCACTATTCCTCCCACTGACACCAATGATGAGGCACTATTCCTCCCACTGACACCAATGATGAGGCATTATTCCTCCCACTGAAAAAAGGAGGATAAGAGCATAGCTATCGGCTGCCATAACAACGGTATTCCACGTCAAAGTACCAATGTATAACAATGTGGCTGGTCCATAAGTGGTTACATTAAAAAAAATGTTTACAATTTATTTTTTTACAGGACAGGGAAGCCAGCAGTGCCAGGGGGGCACACAGGGGGGATCAGAAGTAGGCAGAAAAGAGAGGGGGATTGCTGTGGGGGTAGCAATTACAGGAACCATGCCCTGTGGCGATGCCCGGCTTTCAGCTACTGCAGGGCAACAGGGATCATTCTGTAATTGCCCCTCTGCCTGACCACACAGATTCCTCCTTCTGTTTGGGCCCCTCTGTGTTCCCGGGCCCCTACAGGAGGACTGGTGGACCCCCTATCAGCGGTCCTGTTGGTGCTGATCACTCACTGTGTTCCTTCAGGAAAGGAAGGGGCCAGAAAACTACATATTTACCGGCCTCCTCCTCCGCTCTCCATCCTGAAAACATCCATCTGTGCGCCTGCCTGAGGAGAAGATGGAAGCACTGCAGGGGGAGGAAGAAGAGGATCAGTGTCTGCAATAAGACAGTACAGCCGGACCTCCTGCTCAGCAGGTGCCTGGGCCCCCCTTTTACACTGATGGAGCCCGGGCCCAGTACAGGAAGGTTGACTGTATTGCCTTATCAGCAGCCCTGAGGCTAATTAACACACCTTTGTCTCCTAGCAAACTATTGGGTGATGTGTTTATACTTGTAATAATATGTATTGTAAGTTGTGAGCTCCAAACCGGACAGTCTGTTGCAGGGGGTCTCCTGCTATTGTCTGAAGGTGCTCTGTGTATATTTATGATAATGTGTAATGTACTGTGTGAAGCTCAGTGACAGCAAGTCTGACCTGTAGTGAGATCCTGATTAATCAAAACATTGCCTGGGTGGGCATTGAGTCACCTAGGTTGGTTAAATGACTAGTTAATTAGCTCATGTTAATTTATGTTTCTGGTTACACATGTTCCAATTTAGCAGCCAAAACGAGTCCTGCCTAGTTCTTGGTTGCAATATGCGGCTGTAATATCTGATATCTATGTTCACACTGGAGGAAGCGGTATTCTGACGGAAGCACTCAAGCGGAGTGTGGGGAGAAGCTCTGTTGCAGTCTGGTGCTAGAATTACTGCCCATGATCCGACATTCATGACGATACCTCACATGTGTGAGACGATCGCTGTTTGCGTGCCTGCGAGTCGCGGGAGGACGGAGGAACTTTACTTTTTTTTAGTTACTAGTTTTTTTTATTTTATTTTATTTTTTTTGCACTGTTGCTTTAAAAAAAATGCTTTTTATCACTTTTATTGTTGTCACAAAGAATGTAAACATAATGGGGACAGCAATAGGCATGTGACAGGTACTTTTTATGGAGGGACCCCATATCCCTCCTCTGCACTTGAAACCATTCAAAACACCAAGATCGGCGTTTTTAAATGCTTTTGATTTTTTAAAAAAAATGGGAAATGAGGGAGGGAGGGAGTGCTAAGAGTGGTGATTTAGGGGGTTTGCGTTGGAAAGGTGACAAGGGGAAGAAGCTTTGTGCTAGGAGGAGGTAATTTGAGGGGAATTTGTGCCCGGAGGTTGAAATGGGGGGGGGGGTGTTTGCTAGGAGGGGAAGTTTTAGGCATATTGCATTTGTGCTAGGAGTGGTGAATTTTTTTTATTGGGGGGGGCAGGGGCGTAGCTATAGGGGCTCCAGGGGTTTCAACTGTGACCCCGCACCATGCTCCAGGGGGCCCATGCGGCTCCCCGGTGCCGAAATCCATAGTGCTCAGCACGGTGCGAAGGAGCATTGGCGTTGGTGGGGCAGGAGGTGGAGAGTGATAAATGATGGTGTGGTAGTGCGGGAGAGGAGCAGACAGCAGCCTCCCTGTCTCCCGTGGACAGTGACAGCATAGCGGGAGCCAGGGTTGCCAACCGCCAGTAAATTTACTGACAGTTTGTAAAAATCAGTGATTTTTACAACTGTCTATAAATATCAGTGTCTGATAATTTGTCATGCTGTGCTGACTTTTTAAGTGTAAACCAGGCAAATTACTTTATATGGGTATTGTCAATGTTTCCATGATGTATTTAAATATCAATTGTCTTAATTTTTAATAGGAGTTCTGTTATTTTTAAGGTTGCCAGTAAAAAATGTGCCCTGCCAGTAAAATGTCCATGTTTTGCCAGTAAAAAACACTGCAGGAGGTTGGCAACACTGGCGGGAGCACACATGTGCCAGACTGGTATGTTAATTGTAACCCCAAGCCATGTCCATGAGCCTGCTTTGACCTTCTGTCCCTGAGACTTATACCAATGAGTGGGGGGGAGGAAAGAGGACCTGTCATGGGGGAGGGGATTAGAGACTGCTACCCACACCGCCCCTTTCACTAAGCCTGATCCGCCCTCCTGTCCTGAACCTTTCACTGACCAGTGGGAGGGGTAAAGAGGACCTGGCGTTCTCCCACAGTGGGGCAGCCCCATGACAGTGCTACGGGACCACAATAGAGAGCCCTGCAACAGGAGTAAAGGGCCTTGGGCCCAGAGGGAAGGGCCCTAGCCAGGGGTCGGTGGGGGGGGGTCCTTCATGGTTTCTTGCAATGGGGCCCTGAAGGTTCCAGGTACGCCTCTGGGGGAGGCATTTGAGCTGTGGGGGAAGGGGGGATTTCAACAGGGGGGCGAATTTGTGCTGAGAGGAGGTGGAATCTATGCTTGGGGGGTAAGCATGTAGATTAGTGCTCAGTGTATTTGTGAAGGGATTTTTGCTGACACATAATGCTCCTGCAGTATCTCACAAAAGTACGTACACCCCTCACATTTTTGTAAATCTTTTACGATGTCTTTTCCTGTGACACTGAAGAAATGACACTTTGCTATGATATCTGGGACCCCTACCCCTCACCTCCTTAACTGTTCTGCACTAAAACGTTAAAAAGACAATAATGAATGACAATAAAGAAATGAAATTGGTTGAACCAGATGTACTTTGCGTGTCTTTTTTCAACCAGAATAACTATGTAACTACAGTATCTCACTAAAGTAAGTACACCCATCACATCTTTGTAAATAAATTATTCTACCTTTTCATGTGACAACACTGAGGAAATGACACTTTGCTACAATGTAAAGTAGTGAGTGTACAGCTTGTATAACAGTGTAAATTTGCTGTCCCCTCAAAATAACTCAACACACAGCCATTAATGTCTAAACTGCTGGCAAGAAAAGTCAGTACACCCCAAGTGAAAATGTCCAAATTGGGCCCAAAGTGTCAATATTTTGTGTGGCCACCATTATTTTCCAGCACTGCCTTCACCCTCTTGGGCATGGAGTTCACCAGAGCCTTGCCACTGGGTCCTCTTCCCCTCCTCCATGATGACATCACAGAGCTGGTGGATGTTAGAGACCTTGCGCTCCTCCACCTTCTGTTTGAGGAGCCTCACAGATGCTCAATAGGGTTTAGGTCTGGAGATGCTTGGCCAGTCCATCACCTTTACCCTCAGCTTCTTTAGCAAGACAGTGGTCATCTTGGAGGTGTGTTCGGGGTTGTTATCATGTTGGAATACTGCCCTGAGGCCCAGTCTCCGAAGGGAGGGGGTCATGCTCTGCTTCTCATGTTGGCATTCATGGTTCCCTCAATGAACTGTAGCTCCCCAGTGCCGGCAGCACTCATGCAGCTCCAGACCATGACCCTCCCACCACCATTGACCAGCTTGACTGTAGGCAAGACACACTTGTCTGTGTACTCCTCACCTGGTTGCCGCCACACACGCTTGACACCATCTGAACCAAATAAGTTTATCTTGGTCTCATTAGACCACAGGACATGGTTCCAGTAATCTATGTCCTTAGTCTGCTTGTCTTCAGCAAACTGTTTGTGGGCTTTCTTGTGCATCATCTTTAGAAGAGGCTTCCTTCTGGGACGACAGCCTTGCAGACCAATTTGATGCAGTGTGCGGCGTATGGTCTGAGCACTGACAGGCTGACCCCCCACCCCTTCAACCTCTGCAGCAATGCTGGCAGCACTCATACGTCTATTTCCCAAAGACAGCCTCTGGATATGACGCTGAGCACGGCACTCAACTTCTGTGGTCGACCATGGCGAGGCGCTGTTCTGAGTGGTACCTCTCCTGTTACACCGCTGTATGGTCTTGGCCACCGTGCTGCAGCTCAGTTTCAGGTTCTTGGAAATCGTCTTATAGCCTAGGCCATGTTTATGTAGAGCACCAATTCTTTTTTTAAGATCCTCAAAGAGTTCTTTGCCATGAGGTGCCCTGTTGAACTTCCTGTGACCAGTATGAGAGAGTGAGAGCGATAACACCAAATTTAACACACCTGCTCCCCATTCACACCTGAACACTAACGAGCCACATGACCCCGGGTAGAGAAAATGGCTAATTGGGCCCAATTTGGACATTTTCACTTAGGGGTGTACTCAATTTTGTTGCCAGCGGTTTAGACATTAATGGCTGTGTGTTGAGTTATTTTGAGGGGACAGCAAATTTACACTGTTATACAAGCTGTACACTCACTACTTTACATTGTAGCAAAGTGTCATTTCTTCAGTGTTGTCACATGAAAAGATAGAATAAAATAGCTACAAAAATGTGAGGGGTGTACTCATTTTTGTGAGATACTGTATATCTTGGGGGGGGGGGGGTGCAGTTTGGCATGTTTACCCTGGGCTCTAGATGACCTTATCCCAGCACTGGTCATCGCTTCCGGGTTACCTTAGTGGAGACCCAATCAAAGCCGGTCCCGGTCCTCTAGCCAGCTTGGGTCCCCTGGTGGGGCAGGAGAGCCCGGGAGAGCTGCGGAGGGGGGCTGCTGGTAATAGCAATAGAGTGGCTAGTTAGCGGCTCCAATTGCTATTACAAGAGAGCCGACCGCCGGCTCTAAAAAATGGTACCGGGGTGATGCCTGCAGCTGCATATCTTCCCGGTACAACCACTTGAAGTCAAATGACGTACCAGGCACATGTTTTGGTGTTTGGCAAGTGGTAAATCTCTTGGAAAATGAAAATATTCTTCTCTGGAAGCGTAAATGTCATCAGATGTTCCGTTCCCCATATAATGATGGAAATTGTAGATGACAGTGATGGTATCTCCTCTCTCTCCTCCTCCCGGAGATACGTTGGTAGCGGAGTTCATTGTGCGGCTGGATGGGACGGCTCCTGGTGAGTCACTCACAAATTAGATTTTTGGAGGAAATTGGGAAGAGATACGAGAATGTTCTTGGAAACATATGCCGGGACAGAGATTGCTACAGACGTAGGAAAATGGCATGGACTGAAGTATTGTGTTACCTCTCCGCGGACGCACACTGGTATGGAATGCATCATGAGGCATGACAGTTCAAACATCTGGGAGCCGAGCTAAAAACCTATCCTTCGAAAGGAGAGCCATGCCAAAGCTCGCTGTTCCTGAAGCCTAAGTTGCTAATATTTGAGAAGTGCTGCGCAGGCAAAACAGAAAATGGGCTCTCGGGATGTTGTAACACGTTAATATTACAGCAGTATTTTGGCTTCACAGTGATCTCACCGACCTTGGAGTGCTGAGAGCTTAGAGTCAGTTCCCGGAAAGGGAGCTGGTCTGCATGGAGTTTGTATAGTCCTCTTCAGGGCTTTTTTTCTCGAAGAATAGGTGCAGGAACTCCCCCTTTCTGAGCTACCCCTTTTCTCCACCCACTACCCATTTCTGAGCTCTGTCCTTTGGTTACACCCCCTGCCCACCTGAGAGGACAGTTCCCTGCTTTCACCCCCTAACCATCTCAGAGGACCGTTCTCTGGTTCCACCCTTGCCCATCTCAGATGCTGTTTCCTGGTTCTATCCTCTGACCACCTCCGAGGACCATTCCCTGGTTCCACCGTCTACCCACCACAGGGACCGCTCCCTTGTTCCACCCCCTGCCCACCTCTGAGGACCGTTCCCTGGTTCCACCACCTGCCAACTCAGAGGACCGTTCCCTGGTTCCAACCCCTGCCCACCTCTGAGGACCGTTTCTTGGTTCCACCCCCTGCCCACCTCTGAGGACTGTTCCCTGGTTCCACCCCCTGCCCACCACTGAGGACCATTCCCTGGTTCCACCCCCTGCCCATCTCCAAGAACCGTTCCCTGGTTCCACCCCCTGCCCACCACCGAGGAACATTCCCTGGTTCCACCCCCTACCCACCTCTGAGTACCGTTCCCTGGTTCAACCCCATGCCCACCTCCGAGGACCATTCCCTGGTTCCACCCCCTGCCCATCTCAGAAGGCCGTTCCCTGGTTCCACCCCCTGCCCACCTCAGAGGACCGTTTCCTGGTTCCACCCCCTACCCACCTCTGAGGACCGTTCCTTGGTTCCACCCCCTGCCCACCTCTGAGGACTGTTCCCTGGTGCCCCCCCTTGCCCACCACTGAGGACCGTTCCCTGGTTCCACCCCCTGCCCATCTCCAAGAACCGTTCCCTGGTTCCACCCCCTGCCCACCACCGAGGACCATTCCCTGGTTCCACCCCCTGCCCACCTCTGAGGACCGTTCCCTGGTTCAACCCCCTGCCCACCTCCGAGGACTGCTACCTGATTCCACACCCTGCCCATCTCAGAAGACCGTTCCCTAGTTCCACCACCTGCCCATCTCCAAGGACCGTTCCCTAGTTGCACCACTTCCGAGGACCATTCCCTGTTCCACCCCCTGCCCATCTCAGAGGACCGTTCCCTGGTTCCACCCCCTGCCCACCTCCAAGGACTGCTCCCTGGTTCCACCCCCTGCCCACCCCCTAGGACCCTTCCCTGGTTCCACCCCTGACCATCTCATAGGTCTGCTCCCTGGTTCCACCCCTGCAAAGCAGGGAGAAAAAAGAGCTAGATCTGTAAGTAAAATCAGCACAAATTACACATTGTTAGGCACACAGTTAACCCCTGATTGCCCTTAGATGTTAACCCCTTCCCAGCCAGTGTCATTATCATATGTCTCAAATGTCCCTGATTTTCAGGGAATGTCCCCGATTCAGAACAAAGTCCCTCTGTCCCCCTTTCCTCCTCATTTTGGTCTGATCTATAGAGTTGTATATAAAATGCACGTTTATCTATCAAAAAGTGTTTCCCAGTGCTAAACCTTTCATCCAATTTCTAAATTGCTGCATTTGAATATTTCAAAAGCCAATATAAAGGAATAATAGTGGTAAAAAAAGCACTTGTGGATTTAAATAATAATTACTATTTTTTTTATAATTCTCCTTTAACCACTTCACCCCCGGAAGGATTTCCCATGTTAGGACCAGAGCACTTTTTGCGATTCGGCACTGCGTCGCTTTAACTGACAATTGCGCGGTCGTGCGGCGTTGTACCCAAACGAAAGTCGCATTCTTTTTTTCCCACAAATAGAGCTTTCTTTTGGTGGTATTTGATCCCCTCTGCGTCATTTCTGATCACCGCTATAAACAAAAAAAGAGCGACAATTTTGCAAAAAAAAAAAAATATTTGTTACTTTTTGCTAAAATACAAATCCAAAAAAATATATAAAAAACAAATTTATTCGCTTTCGGCGAATTATATTCTTCCTCTTGGTAAAAAAAATAGCAATCGCCGTTTATTGATTGGTTTGCGCAAAGGTTACCGCGTTTACAAACCATGAGAATTAATTTCTGGCGCTTTTGCAATTTTTTTTTACTAGTAATGGCGGCGATCTGCGATTTTTATCGGGACTGCGATATTGCAGCGGACATGTCGGACATTTTTTACACTTTTTTGGGACCAATGACATTTATACAGCGATCAGAAATTTAAATGTCCACTGATTACTGACCACATCTCAGAAAGTTGGGAGGTGTGCATTAGTATAGTGCCAGTGTACAGTATGATATCTGACCACGGTATTAGTGTCACTAGTGATGTCTGTATCAGTTAGTCAAATCTTTTACCTCCCTGTGAGGGTCAGTTAGTGTCACATTGTCCGCCACCCTATCACAGTCCTACTATAAGTTGCTGATCATCACCATTAAAGTATAGCATCTATAGCTGCATAAATGACAGCATATACAGTATATGCAGTGCCTCAAGCTTCAACCATGCCTGTTCCTCCAGACCCATGCACAGAAGCACTGTGCTCACATGCAAACGCTCTGCCGCTCTCTTGTAGCTTCCTGCAGCACTGATCCACACCCAAGACCTCTGGGCAGAAGACCTTCTGTCTTCTGGGGGGAGCCCTCAATTGCTGTTGAAAACAAACTTCTATTTGTTAAATAAAGTCTTTTTAGAAACAATTTAACCACTTGCTTACTGGACACTTAAACCCCCCTCCCGCCAAGACCAATTTTCAGTTCTCAGCGCTGTCACTCTTTGAATGACAATTGCGCGGTCGTGCGACGTTGGACCCAAACAAAATTGACGTCCTTTTTTTCCCACAAATAGAGCTTTCTATTGGTGGCATTTGATCCTCTTTGCGTTTTTTTTTTTTTTTTGAGCTATAAACAAAAAAAGAGTGAAATTTTGAAAAAAGAACAATATTTTTTACTTTTTGCTATAATACATATCCAAAAAAAAAATGAATGTATTCATCAGTTTAGGTCGATATATATTCTGCGCCATATTTTTGATTTAAAAAAATCGCAATCGGCGTTTATTGATTGGGTTGCGCAAACGTTATAGCGTCTACAAACCATGGGAATGGACTTATGGCATTTTTATTATTCTTTTTTTTCTTTTACTGGTAATGGCGGCGATCTGCGATTTTTATCAGGACTGCGATATTGCGGCTGAGATGTCGGGCATTTTTGACACTTTTTTGGGACCAATGACATTTATACAGCGATCAGATCTAAAAATGTCCACTGATTACTGTATAAATGTCATTGGCAGGTAAGGAGTTAACACTAAGGGGGCAGTGAAGGGGTTAAATGTGTTCCCTAGGTGTGTTCTAACGGTGTGGGGGCGGGGCTAACAGGGACATAACAGATCTAACTGATCCCGATCACAGGGATCAGTAGATCCGCCATGCCCCCCTCACAGAGCTGGTATCCGACATTTTTACATCTCCGTTTTGGCTCTTTATTAAGTGATCGCGGGTCTCCGGCGGACATCGAGTCCGCACGACCCGCGGGCACGCCCACGTGGCTGCGAGGGCGTGCGGGGAGTTCGCAAAGGGGCGGACGTCAATTCACGGCGCCCCGGCAAAGTAGATCCGCGCTGTAGCCGTCAATCGGCTACAGCGCGGATCTTAAGTGGTTAAATTAAATATAAAATTGCATAAAAAATAGTTGAATCAAAATAAAACTGAATGAAATCTGGTGCAGTTAATGCTGGGCTACTTTTTCAGAAAGCCCAGCATGATTTTTAACATTTGTAAAAAATTATTTAAATACGAGACTACAAAAAAAAGTATTGAATTATAACGGAGCCTAACCATCTAAAGATTGATAATCCCAGCTATGCAGCTGATGCTGGGCTACCTTACTAGAAAGCCCAGCATCACCTGAAAACTGAATGTTGAAAATGAACTCTTATTTGTTAAATAAAGAATTTTTAAAAAATAATTTACACACAAGACTACAAAAAAAAAAAAGAATTGAATTAAAATAAAACTGAATAAAATCTGAAAGGGTTGATAATCCCAGCTATGCAGCTGATGCTGGGCTACCTTCTTAGAAAGCCCAGCATCATCTGAAAACTGAATGCTGAAAATGAACTCCCATGTGTTAAATAAATATTTTTTTTTAAATAATTTACTACAAAGAAAATTGAATTCAAATAAAACTGAATAAAATCTGAAAGGGTTGATAATCCTCTTAGATTGTAAACTCTAATGAGCAGGACCCTCTGATTCCTACTGTATTAAAGTGTACTTGTACCCTCAAGTTGTAAAGCGCTGCCTAAACTGTTGGCGCTATATAAATCCTGTATTATAATAATAATAACAGCTATGCAGCTAATGCTGGGCTACCTTATTAGGAAGCCCAGCATCATCTGAAAAATGAATGTTGAATATCAAAACTGAATGTTGAATTTGTACTCCTATTGGTTAAATAAAGAATTTTTAAAAAATAATTTACATGCAAGACCTACAAAAAAATATTTCAATTAAAATTAAACAGAATAAAATCTGAAAGGGTTGATAATCCCAGCAATGCAGCTAATGCTGGGCTACCTTCTTAGAAAGCCCAGCATCATCAGAAAACTGAATGTTGAAAATGAACTCTTATTTGTTAAAGAAAGTATTTTTAAAAATAATTAAAATACAAAATTGCAACAAAAAAAAGTATTGAATCAAAATAAAGCTGAATAAAATCTGAAAGGGTTGATAATCCCAGCTATGTAGCTAATGCCGGGCTACCTTCTTAGAAAGCCCAGCATGATCTGAAAATTCAATGTTGAAATTGAACTCTTCGTTGTTAAAGTATTTTTAATAATAATTTAAATACAAAATTGCAAAAAAAAAAAAAAAAAAAAGGTATTGATTTAAAACAGAGCTGAAAAAAATCAGAAAGGGTTGATAATCCCAGCTATGCAGCCGATGCTGGGCTACCTTGTTAGAAAGCCCAGCATCATCTGAAAACTGAATGTTGAAAATGAACTCCTATTTGATAAAGAAAATATTTTTTATAAATAGTTTAAATACAAAATTGCATCAAAAAAATATTGAATGAAAATAAAGCTAAATAAAATCTGGTGTCGCTTTCTTTTAAGGGTTTCTTCCTAATATAACAGAGCCTAACTGTCTTAAGGGTTGATAATCCCAGCTATGCAGCTAATGCTGGGCTACCTTATTAGAAAGCACAGCAACATCTGAAAACTGAATGTTGAAAATGAACTCTTATTTGTTAAATAAAGTATTTTTAAAAATAATGTAAATACAAAATTGCAAAAAAAAAAAAGGTATTGAATTATTATAAAGCTGAATAACATCTGATGTTGCTTTCTTTTAAGGGTGTCTTGCTAATATAACAGAGCCTAAACGTCTAAAGGTTTGATAACCCCAGCTATGCAGCTAATGCTGGGCTACCTTATTAGAAAGCCCAGCATCATCTGAAAACCGAATGTTGAAAATGAACTCTTATTTGTTAAAAAAAAGTATTTTTTTTTAAATAATTTAAATACAAAATTTCAACAAAAAAAGTATTGAATGAAAATAAAGCTGAATAAAATCTGGTGTCACTTTCTTTTAAGGGTGTCTCTCTAATATAACAGAGCCTAACTGTTTTAAGGGTTGATAATCCCAGCTATGCAGCTAATGCTGGGCTACCTTCTTAGAAAGCCCAGCATCATCTGAAAACTGAATGTTGAAAATTAACTCTTATTTTTTAAATAAAGATTTTTTTTTTTAAATAATTTACACGCAAGACTACAAACAAAGTATTGAATTAAAATAAAACGGAATAAAATATGACAGAGTTGATAATCCCAGCTATGCGGCCAATGCTGGGCTACCTTCTTAGAAAGCCCAGCATCATCTGAAAATTAAATGCTGAAAATTAACTCTTATTTGTTAAAGTATCTATTAAAAATAATTTAAATACAAAATTGCAACAAAAAAATGTATTGAATTAAAATAAAGCTGAATAAAATCTGACAAAGTTGATAATCCCAGCTATGTAGCTAATACTGGGCTACCTTATTAGAAAGCCCAGCATCATCAGAAAACTGAATGTTGAAAATGAACTCTTATTTGTTAAAGTATTTTAAAGAATAATTTAAATACAAAATTGCAAAAAAAAAGTACTGATTTAAAATAAAGCTGAATAAAATCTGAAAGGGTTGATAATCCCAGCTATGCAGCCGATGCTGGGCTACCTTATTAGAAAGCCCAGCATCATCTGAAAATTGAATGTTGAAAATGAACTCTTATTTGTTAAAGTATTTTTAATAATGATTTAAATACAAAATTGCAAAAAAAAAGGTATTGATTTAAAATTAAGCTGAATAAAATCTGACAGAGTTGATAATCCCAGCTATGCAGCTAATGCTACCTTATTAGAAAGCCCAGCATCATCTGAAAACCGAATGTTGAAAATGAACTCTTATTTGTTAAAGAAAGTATTTTTTAAAAATAACTTAAATACAAAATTGCAAAAAAAAAAAAGTATTGAATGAAAATAAAGCTGAATAAAATCTGGTGTTGCTTTCTTTTAAGGGTGTCTTCCTAATATAACAGAGCCTGACCATATAAAGGGTTGATAATCTCAGCTATGCAGATGATGCTGGGCTACCTTATTAGAAAGACCAGCATCATCTGAAAATTGAATGTTGAAAATGAACTCTTATTTGTTAAAGTATTTTAAAGAATAATTTAAATACAAAATTGCAAAAAAAAAAAAGTATTGATTTAAAATAAAGCTGAATAAAATCTGAAAGGGTTGATAATCCCAGCTATGTGGCCAATGCTGAGCTACCCTATTAGAAAGCCCAGCATCATCAGAAAACTGAATGTTGAAAATGAACTCTTATTTGTTAAAGAAAGTATTTTTAAAAAATAATTTAAATACAAAATTGCAAAAAAAAAATATATATATATATATATTGAATTAAAATAAAGCTGAATAAAATCTGAAAGGTTTGATAATCCCAGCTATGCAGCTAATGCTGGGCTACCTTCTTAGAAAGCCCAGCATCATCTGAAAATTGAATGTTGAAAATGAACTCCTATTTGTTAAAGAAAGTATTTTTTAAAAAATAATTTAAATACAAGATTGAAAAAAAAAATATATTGAATGAAAATAAAGCTGAATAAAATCTGGTGTCGCTTTCTTTTAAGGGTGTCTCTCTAATATAACAGAGCCTAACTGTTTTAAGGGTTGGTAATCCCAGCTATTCAGCCAATGCTGGGCTACTTTATTAGAAAGCCCAGCATCATCTGAAAACCGAATATTGAAAATGAACTCTTATTTTTTGAATAAAGATTTTTTTTTAATAATTTACATGCAAGACTACAAAAAAAGTATTGAATTAAAATAAAATCTGAAAGGGTTGATAATCCCAGCTATGCGGCCAATGCTGGGCTACCTTCTTAGAAAGCCCAGCATCATCTGAAAATTGAATGTTGGAAATAAACTCTTATTTGTTAAAGAAAGTATTTTTTAAAAAATAATTTAAATACAAGATTGCAAAAAAAAAAAAATAGTATTGAATGAAAATAAAGTTGAATAAAATCTGGTGTTGCTTTCTTTTAAGGGTGTCTTTCTAATATAACAGAGCCTGACCATATAAAGGTTTGATAATCTCAGCTATGCAGCTGATGCTGGGCTACCTTATTAGAAAGCCCAGCATCATCTGAAAATTGAATGTTGAAAATGAACTCTTATTTGTTAAAGTATTTTAAAGAATAATTTAAATACAAAATTGCAAAAAAAAAAAAGTATTGATTTAAAATAAAGCTGAATAAAATCTGAAAGGGTTGATAATCCCAGCTATGTGGCCAATGCTGAGCTACCCTATTAGAAAGCCCAGCATCATCAGAAAACTGAATGTTGAAAATGAACTCTTATTTGTTAAAGAAAGTATTTTTAAAAAATAATTTAAATACAAAATTGCAAAAAAAAAATATATATATATATATATTGAATTAAAATAAAGCTGAATAAAATCTGAAAGGTTTGATAATCCCAGCTATGCAGCTAATGCTGGGCTACCTTCTTAGAAAGCCCAGCATCATCTGAAAATTGAATGTTGAAAATGAACTCCTATTTGTTAAAGAAAGTATTTTTTAAAAAATAATTTAAATACAAGATTGAAAAAAAAAATATATTGAATGAAAATAAAGCTGAATAAAATCTGGTGTCGCTTTCTTTTAAGGGTGTCTCTCTAATATAACAGAGCCTAACTGTTTTAAGGGTTGGTAATCCCAGCTATTCAGCCAATGCTGGGCTACTTTATTAGAAAGCCCAGCATCATCTGAAAACCGAATATTGAAAATGAACTCTTATTTTTTGAATAAAGATTTTTTTTTAATAATTTACATGCAAGACTACAAAAAAAGTATTGAATTAAAATAAAATCTGAAAGGGTTGATAATCCCAGCTATGCGGCCAATGCTGGGCTACCTTCTTAGAAAGCCCAGCATCATCTGAAAATTGAATGTTGGAAATAAACTCTTATTTGTTAAAGAAAGTATTTTTTAAAAAATAATTTAAATACAAGATTGCAAAAAAAAAAAAATAGTATTGAATGAAAATAAAGTTGAATAAAATCTGGTGTTGCTTTCTTTTAAGGGTGTCTTTCTAATATAACAGAGCCTGACCATATAAAGGTTTGATAATCTCAGCTATGCAGCTGATGCTGGGCTACCTTATTAGAAAGCCCAGCATCATCTGAAAATTGAATGTTGAAAATGAACTCTTATTTGTTAAAGTATTTTAAAGAATAATTTAAATACAAAATTGCAAAAAAAAAAAAGTATTGATTTAAAATAAAGCTGAATAAAATCTGAAAGGGTTGATAATCCCAGCTATGCGGCCAATGCTGAGCTACCTTATTAGAAAGCCCAGCATCATCAGAAAACTGAATGTTGAAAATGAACTCTTATGTGTTAAAGAAAGTATTTTTTTAAAAATAATTTAAATACACAATTGCAAAAAAAAATATATATATATATTGAATTAAAATAAAGCTGAATAAAATCAGAAAGGGTTGATAATCCCAGCTATGCAGCTAATGCTGGGCTACCTTCTTAGAAAGCCCAGCATCATCTGAAAAATTGAATGTTGAAAATAAACTCCTATTTGTTAAAGAAAGTATTTTTTAAAAAATAATTTAAATACAAGATTGCAAAAAAAAAAAAGTATTGAATGAAAATAAAGCTGAATAAAATCTGGTGTCGCTTTCTTTTAAGGGTGTCTCTCTAATATAACAGAGCCTGACCATATAAAGGGTTGGTAATCCCAGCTATATATCACAGGGCTCTCTACCTGAGGTGGGTGACTGGAGAGAGGGTGGAAAGCAGAGATGATGTGAGATTTAGCGGTGCCATGAGTGTAAATATCATGAACAGAGAGGGATCATTCCACACCTCCAATCACTAAAACGTGAGAGCGGATTAAACGTCCACCGGCCTTGAATTCTGATATTTTCCCCTTTCCTTTTCCCTTTGTCTGTAACAGAAGAATCGTTCTCTTCAACTCTTATAAACTTCTCACTCAGGAGTTTATAGGAGAAAAAAAAAATATATATATAAATAAATAAATATATATGTGACTTGTCAATATAATGGACAATAATTATTTATTTAAAGCAGAGTTTACCAGAAGTTTTCTCTTAAATAGGGAACATAAATCTCTTGTATTCTCATCAGGCACAAAGAAAGTCCAGAATCCCTTCGGTAGATAAATCTTTATAAAAAGCTGTCAGCTTGTACTTAGTCCCTGGAACTTTACAACTCCCCAGAAAAAAAAAAAAAAAAAAGGAACGGCAAAAAAAAAAAAAAGTTTAATAACTTTTTTTTTTATTATTTTTAAGGAACGGCAAAAAAAAAAAAGTTTAATAACTTTTTTTTATTATTATTTTTAAGGAACGGCAAAAAAAAAAGAAAAAAGTTTAATAACTTTTTTTTTATTATTTTTAAGGAACGGCAAAAAAAAAAAAGTTTAATAACTTTTTTTTTATTATTTTTAAGGAACGGCAAAAAAAAAAAAAAAGTCTAATAACTTTTTTTTTTTTTTAATTTTATTTTACGTTTTGTCATCATCATCTCATCCACACAAGACCAGCAATGACATGATAATTGATAAGGCTGCTCCATATGTTCTCTATAACTGCGACAGCTTGGAAACAAAGGTATAATAGTTTTTATTAACTGTCTGTAAGTTTATTTTTTTTGACTAATGTTTTAAACCATTTATTTATTTCCACAAAATCTTTTTTTTTTTTTTTTTTTAACGTTTTTAATGCAGGGAGCATCTGTGACACGGGGTTTGCAAAGCAAGCTCGCCATTGTAAATGGAAAACATGGCACTGCCTGCATGCTTTGTGGAAGCATGTGTATAATTGACTGCTCAACCTGTGGCCCTCCAGCTGTTGCGGAACTACAAGTCCCGTGATGCATTGCAAGCCGCTGACAGTTACCAGCATGGCTCCCAAAGCCGGAGGCATGATGGGACCTGTAGTTCCGCAATAGGGGTGCGCATCTTCACTGGCCTCACGATTCGATTATCAGGTCAACGATTCGATTAGATTCTGCAATGCATCACGATTAGGATACAGGGGTGGGTGAGGGGTGTCAGTGGGTGGTGAGGGGTGTCAGTGGGTGGGTGTAGGGTGTCAGTGGGTGGGTG
>BLSH010437729.1:581531-596181 GCA_018402905.1 Glandirana rugosa
TAGATAGATAGATAGATAGATAGATAATAGATAGATAGATAGATAGATAGATAGATAGATAGATAGATAGATAATAGATAGATAATAGATAGATAGATGATAGATAGATAGATAGATAATAGATAGATAGATAGATAGATAGATAATAGATAGATAATAGATAGATAGATAATAGATAGAGAGATAGAGATAGATAGATAGATAGATAATAGATAGATAGATAGATAGATAGATAATAGATAGATAATAGATAGATAGATAATAGATAGAGAGATAGATAGAGATAGATAGATAGATAATAGATAGATAGATAGATAGATAGATAGATAGATAATAGATAGATAGATAGATAGATAGATAGATAGATAGATAGATAGATAGATAGATAGATATGAAGCTCTCATCAGTTTGCAGGAGATGTCTGATGTGCAGATAAACTTTCCTCACTCCTTATGCAATAAATCATTTCTATCTTTACATAAAATGTCACTATAAATCCTATATTTTGGATTGGATGTTATAAAATGCATTCTTCTAGTAATGATTTATTGGAATTCCATACATTGGATTGGTTCTTTGGGGCAGGAGATGGGAAGTAGTTATTATTTCTCTATAGGCTTTTGAACTGGGTGGCAATATTTAAATAGTTGCCACTTCTTGTTGGCGAGGGGGGGGGGGGGGGCATCCAGATGGGACAGCAGTCCCTGTCAATGGATTGTTTATCAATGTTTATTGATTATGTGATTGGAGGTGAGAGGTTATGGGGAAGGAGCTGTGTGGGGTTGTAGTGTAGGAAGCACAGGGATGGTTGGGTTACCCTTACCCACTGGCATTGGCTCCCCAGTCCTCTTGGTTTTGGAAAGGGTTCTGTTCCATGGTGCCCCCACCTTCTTCAGCTCAGTTCCCAGCCTTAATCTCTCCAATCTTCCAGAGCTTTCATTCCTTCAGAAGGAAAAAAAAAAAAAGAAAAACTCATGTTAGTCTCTTATATAGCTCTGGGGGTCACCCAGACTACAGGCAGTACAGCTGCCCATTCTGCTGAGAGCTCTGCTGGGGGTTCTCTGCAGGATGATGGGGGTTGTAGACTACATATAACATTTGCAAGATAAATACTTTTCATGGATTTTAAACTGAGATCATTAAAAATGGCCGAAGAATGCAATTGGGTTGAGCAAAAGTGTATTTATCTGCCTCTGTATTTAACACAATGGGGGAGATTTACTAAAACTGGCGCACACAGAGTTTGATGCAGCTGTGCGTAGTAACCAATCAGCTGCCAGGTTTTCAAAGCTTAATAATTGAACAAGCTGATTGGTTACTATGCACAGCTGCATCAGATTCTGAGCGCGCCGGTTTTAGTAAATCTCCCAGACTATGCAATAGATAGGTAGATAGGTGGATTTTTCAGAATATCTTTTTATTATGCTAAATCAGTGATGGCGAACCTGGGCTCCCCAGATGTTGTGGAACTACATGTCCCATGGTGCTCATGCACTCTGCAGTGTAGTTGAGCATCATGGGAAATGTAGTTCCAAAACATCTGGGGTGCCAAGGTTCACCATCACTGCTCTTGAGAATATATTTAAAATCTTACTAAACCCACAACAGTAAAATCAGTCTGCATATGCAGTACCACATGCTTGTTATACTCACTGTGGAACCTAAGGTGTTAACCCTCTGTATTACCTAAAAACCTGTTTGATCCTGTCTTCTCTAATACTCCCCTTCTTACGATGTCCCCAATCATTCTCCTGATAGTACAAAGCCTTTGGAGTCACTCTGCACATGCTCAGTTTGGTGTGTATTGCTAGAGAGTTTTTTTTTCTTTGGAGAGTGCATGTGATCAGCACCGGGCCAATCAGCATTGTTCAGACAGAGGGTCAGGGGTCATGCAGTCTCATAGGACAGTCATAGGAGAATGAAAACTCCTCCTACAAGCTTTAACCAGACACTGATAGAAGTCACAAGACTGCTGTATACTGCTGATCCGTGGCGGCTGGTGCTGGTGGGGGGGGTTTGGGCAGCAAACACACCAACAAACCTCTCGACCACCCAACACCCCCCCCCCCCACAGGTGGTACTCATGCAGTTGGGCTCTGTGTTGGCGCCGTTGCAGAGCACTGAGAGATCGCTCCGATGAGGGTGGCCATCTCCTGGACCTCCCCATACATCCTCCCCTCTGCTCAGCCAATACGGTTGTTTCTCCTCTCGGCCAATCGGGTCTCAGGATCCTCTTCCTGATTGGCCGGGAGGAGAGGCAGGAAGACAATAGGGAATATTAATTCTCTATTGTCACACAACTGGGTGGCCCCCGAGCCCACCCTTCTTTGAAGCCAATTAAAGCTACATAAAAATTCATGGAATTCATGTGTCCAGCACGGCACCCTACATGTAGATTATGGGGCTGGGTGCATGGATCAGGGGAACGGAGCCCCTGCGCCCCTAAATGAGAAAAGGTGTTTAGCCGTTTATATTTACCAAAATAATTGCATTCCCATTTTCTGTGTACTGTGGGAGATCAGATATAATGAATGCAGCGTCCTGGGTTTCGTAACACTTTAATTCCCAAACTGTGTGAGGAGGCGACACTGTGCCCGGTGATCTTTGACTTCTTCCATGTTGTGCAGCTAAAACTCCACCTCTATAAGGTTGCCTACCCCTGACTATATAAACTCCCACTTAGCTCCACCTCCTTCCTGCCATGGCACCTCCACCCTGCACGCTGGCCTATCACGAATAAGCATTGCCACCTTGTTGCTCCCCTCTCTATTTCTTTTTTTGTCCTATAATTCCACCTACACACCCCCCCCCCCCCAGTGCCTGAAATATGTCAAAGCAACAACACACTGATTGACATGCAGTGCTGCTGGCATTCTCATACTCCCAGAACATTAAAGTGCATGTAAAGCCGAAACTGCCTGAAACATGTTAGAGCAACAACACTGATTGACTTGTGCTGCTGGTATTCTCACACTCCAGATAGTTATAGTGTATGTAAAGTAGGGCGACCAGACGTCCCCTGGTTCTGGGGACAGTCCCCGGACTCAGGACACTGTCCCCGGACCAAGTCTGTCCCCGGTTTTGTCCCCGGATTGGATATGAACAGGGGATCCGGGCAATTTCAGACAGCCAGTGCAGAATTAAAATTAAAAAATTCTGAATTACACCCCCCCCCCCTCCTGCTCTGCCGCTCCTACTAGCTTAGGGGGGTCTACTCAATTAATTTTCTGTGCCCCTTTTGTGCTGTGCAGGATCGTGTATACATACGTGATCCTGCATTACTTGGTATCGGAGCCGATCAGCGGGTCTGGCAGACTCAATGTCCACCGGTGCCCACCGATCGCTCCGTACTCAGGCAGGACGGCGGTCTTCCTATGTAAACAAGGCAGATCCCCATTCTGTCAGAATGGAAGACATTGATCCTATGTTCCTGCAAAGCAGGGGTGGGGATCTATGCCTTCCCTTAATAAAAGCTCCTCCCCTACAGTGAGAAAACACCGGCTAGGCACACATTTAACCCTTTGATTGCCCTAGATGTTAACCCCTTCCCAGCCAGTGTCATTAGTACGGTGACAGTGCATATTTTTAGCACTGATCACTGTATTAGTGTCACTGGTTCCCACAAAGTGTCACTTAGTGTCCGATTTGTCCGCTGCAATATCGCAGTCATTGACTGCCACCATTACTAGTAAAAAAAAAAAAAAAATATGTCCCCGGATTTCACTTGAAAAATCTGGTCACCTTAATGTAAAGCCCAAACTGTGTTTATTTAGGTTTGGATGAAATGAGGAAATGTTAAACCCCCTGTCAGGTTTTTATTGGTGCCCCTTCTTTCATTGCTGAGAAATTAGCTTTCTCTATTGGGCCTGTTGACCACTGTCTCCGGCACAGGAAGTGAGGGGAATGGCAACATTTTAGAGTTGTCACTAGAACTATAGGTGAGGAGAGTTTATCCAATGGGGACACCTCTTCCATGACACCTGACTATGAAGGGGCTTCCGCTTGAGATTACCCCTTCGCTTCCTGATTTGTTTGTGGGACAGGAAGTGAAGGGAAATCTCCATGGGACAGAAAGACCTCAAAGACCAACTCTAGCAATTAGAGAAAACCTACCCTTGCAGCCCAATCAGGGCGCAGTGTAAGCTGGTTGCATAGGCGTGCGCACATAGGGTGGCAGGTGTGCCCGGGCACACCCTAATCACCCTGTACTGTGCAGATTCCCCCTGCTGCCTGGCTGCAGAGAAAGAGACTGGGGAATCTCTGTGCTCACTCTCTTTCTCTGTCTCAAAAGTGAGATATCAGGGGTCTGGTTAGAACCCTGATATTTTACCAATGCCCCCCCCCCAGCCGGGCTCCTAAAAAAAAATGGAAAAAAAATAATAAAAAACTAAATTGTAAAAATAAAAATAATCTATTGACGCCTATCTCTTGTGGTGCACACCCTAATGCAATAGGCTGCGCACACCTATGGCTGGTTGTTAAGGAGCTGAAAGGAGCTGAGTCATCAGCTGTCAACGGGCTTCCCGCTGGCAGCTGCACAACCCTTCTCTCTCAACCCACCTCTCTCCTTCACCCCCTCTATATACCTCAACTCCCTCCCTTTCTTACCCTTCTCTCTCTTCATCAGTGCTCCCTATCAGTGCCACCTACCAGTGCCTATCAGTGTCGCCCATCAGTGCTGCCTATCAGTGCCCTTCAGTGCCGACTATCAGTGCAGCCTCATCAGTGCTCCCTGATCAATGCCCACCAGTGCCGTCTCATCAGTGCCACCTATAAGTGCCCATCAGTGCCGCTTTATCAGTGCCTATCAGTGCAGCCTATCAGTGCCCATCAGTCCAGCCTCATAAGCCCACTTCAATGACAGTGTAAAATTACCTGCTTGCAAAATGTTATAGCAAACTATAAAAACGTTTTTTATTTGTTTTTTTTTTTTTTTCAAAATGTTCTTTTCTTTATTTGTTTAGAAAAAAAATAAAAACCCAGTGGTGATCAAATACCACGAAAAACGAGAGCTCTATCTGTGTGAAAAAAAATGATCTAAATTTCATATGGGTACAGTGTAGCACGACCGCGCAATTGTCATTCAAAGTGAAAGTGCGACAACGTTTGGGCAGGAAAGGGCAGGAAGGGGGGTATAAGTGCCCGGTAGGCAAAGAGGTTAATATCAGAAAATGTATTAGGATTTTACAATAAAACCATAAAATGAAACGCAGATTTAGCCCCCCACCCATTAAATATGCCCCCCCCCGCCCTAATATGAAAATAGATTTCAGGTAGCGGTATTTAAAATGCACCAGAATGGCTGAAAAGGCTGAATTCCTAATACCTGCCTACACTTCCTCTTTAAAGGATACATTGTTACTTTTCTAATTTATTTTTTTTTTTTTTGTGTGCGGTCTCCCGAGCCGCCTTCGTGGTGACAATGTCGCTTTATCGGCCCATTGAACTGCAGATCCTCTTAATGCTCAGGGAACTCAGGAGTGACGCCAGGCTTATGGAAGTCGCAAAGCTTCCAAGTCACTATAATAGATTTTCGAGGAAAACAATATTTAGCTTTTGGAAGAGAAGAGGCTCATTCTTTGTGCGTCGTGATCTCGTAATTGCAGAACAGCGCAATCAGGTCTGTTGTAAAAAATGTTTAAAGTGTTCGATGAACGAGGTGGGGGAGGGGAGGCGTGTGTGGGGGGGGGGGTCAGGGGGGGCCTGAAGACCTTCCTTTGTATCTGGAAATCACGCCGTCGATCGTACAGCTCCTGGTCTGATACGGGATGGGATTGCGCTGACTTACGCTCTCCGGCTGTATTGTTTGTTTCCAGCGATCCCACAGAAAAAAAAAAACACGCAAATGCCTCTTGACTTTCTTTAATATACAACCGTGCTTATTTTACACGCCGCTGCTCAGATTAATGGCGATCTACATGGTTGGCGTCATCTGTGGCGCATCTCGCCGGATTGGCCCAATCCAAGTTCTCGGAGAAGCGAGAGAAAGATTCGCCGTGTCCCGGGGGAATATTTTGTGCTACTGATGCATTGCGAAAAGCCGATTAACTCCTTGGCGCCGGCCCTTTAAGGGGTTTGCTATGCCACGAGGTGGGGCTTACGGCCACGTGACCACCGTGATTGGCTGTCATGGTGGTCACATGATCGGAAAAGCCCCGATCGCTGAAGTTTCTGTGAGCCACCGGGAGTGGCTCTCAGCACAGCATTGTGGGTGCACGGTCGCTGCCCCCCCCTATCATCGCCTCCGCCCTCCCTACCCTTTCAGGACGCTGGGCACATGAATTCCTATGGCGGGGATGGGGGGGGGGCAGGGTGTCTTTTGAAGCACCTGATTAGAGTCAGAGGCTCTAATAGGCTTCAAGATAGGATGGCCATGGGGGGGAAAACATCGCGTTTGGAGCCCACCCAGTTGTGTTGCAACAGCGAATGAATATTCGCTGTTTTTTAAAAAATAAATAGATGTGCCACCTAGATAGTTAATTAGTTAAATTGAAAAATAAAAGTGATAAATAGGAATATATATTCGCTGTTGCAACACTGATCCTCCTCCTGGCCAATTGGGAAGCGGGTCCGATACCCATCACCCAATTGGCTAAAAAGACAGGCGATCCTATTGGACACCTAGGAGGAGGGGAGGAGATGCACGGCAGAAGCCGCCGTGATCTCAGAAAAGAAGAGGACACAGGAGACGCCGCCAGATGGCTGCCACAGCCTGGTCCCCTGCCTGATGTGCCCACCGATCTCCGCCGCTGTGTGCCCGCTAATCCCCGAATCCCGATATGCCCACCGATCACCGCCGATGTGTGCCCGCCAATCCCCGAATCCCGATATGCCCACCGATCCCCGCCGCTGTGTGCCTGACTATCCCCAAATCCTGATATGCTCAGCGATCCCTGCTGCTGTGTGCCCGCCAATCCCCGAATCCCGATATGCCCACCGATCCCCACCGATGTGTGCCTGCCGATCCACAAATCCTGATATGCTCACCGATCCCCACCGATGTGTGCCTGCCGATCCCCAAATCCTGATATGCCTACTGATCCCCACCGATGTGTGCCTGCCGATCCCCAAATCCTGATATGCCCACCGATCCCTGCTGCTGTGTGCCCGCCGATCCCCGAATCCCGATATGCCCACCGATCCCCGCCGCTGTGTGCCTGCCGATCCCCAAATCCTGATATGCTCACCGATCCCTGCTGCTGTGTGCCCGCTAATCCCCGAATCCCGATATGCCCACCGATCCCCACCGATGTGTGCCTGATGATCCCCAAATCCTGATATGCCCACTGATCCCCACCAATGTGTGCCTGCCGATCCCCAAATCCTGATATGCCCACCGATCACCGCCGATGTGTGCGCGCCAATCCCCGAATCCCGATATGCCCACCGATCCCCGCCGCTGTGTGCCTGCCGATCCCCAAATCCTGATATGCCCACCGATCCCTGCCGCTGTGTGCCCGCCGATCCCCGAATCCCGATATGCCCACCGATCCCCACTGATGTGTGCCTGCCGATCCCGAAATCCTGATATGCCCACCGATCCCAGCCGCTGTGTGCCCGCTAATTCCCGAATCCCGATATGCCCACTGATCCCCGCCAATGTGTCCCTGCCAGCCCATCCCCCCTACAGTTAGAACACACCCAGGGAACACAATTAACCCCTTGATCACCCCCTTGTGTTAACCCAATCCCTGCCAGAGTCATTTATGCATTGATCACTGCATTTTTATAGCACCGATCAATGTAATAATGTCACTGGTCCCCAAAAAGTGTCATTTGGGGGTCAGATTTGTCCGCCGCAATGCCGCATTCCCGCTAAAAATTGCAGATCGATGCCATTACTAGTAAAAAAAAAAAAAAAAGCCTTAAAGTCCATAAATCAATTCCCTATTTTGTAGACGCGATAACTTTTGCGCAAACCAATCAATATACGGCTATTGCGTTTTTTATTTACCAAAAATATGTAGAAGAAAATATATCGGCCTAAACTGACGAATAAATTCGATTTTTTTTTGGATATTTATTATAGCAAAAAGTAAAAAATATTGTTTTTTTATTTACAAAATTGTGGCTCTTTTTTTGTTTTGTAGCGCAAAATATAAGAAAAAAATCAAATAGCACCAAAAGAAAGCTCTATTTGTGGGGAAAAAAAGGACGTCAATTTTGTTTGGGTACAGCGTCGCACGACCGCGCAATTGTCAGTTACAGCGGCGCAGTGCCGTATCGCAAAAAATGGACTGGTCATTAAGGGGGGTAAATCCTTCCGGGATGAAGTGGTTAAAGTACCTGAGAATTGTATGGTTAGGTAGCTTAGTGAATAAGGTGAGGCTTCATTCATCCAATCGTGTGCAAGCAAAAATCCTTTTTTTTGTTTTAAAATCCCTTGCACGTGATTGGATATTCCAAACAAACACTTCAACCTTATTGGCTAAGCTAAGTGAAGGTGATGCGTATGTAGATCTGTGCGTCTGGGCACATATGAGATTTGCAGATAAGCGCCATGCAATGTTGTTTCAAAGATTTAGGGCTCATTTACATCTTTTGCGCCGTTGAAATGCGTGCATTACCGCAGTGCGTGACAGCGCATATTGCATGCATTACATGGGCTATGTGTTTAACTTTGCTCTGTGTGGCCCAATCTCCACATATAGGAGAGATAATTTACCTGCCAAAGGATTTGTACTTCTGTCCATCCAGTCCTGAGATTTACACAGCTCAGCCACGTTGACAGCACCACTTATAGCAAAGGAATAAATTAGGGTCCTTTCTCCACTTCCAGCCGCCTGCTGAATAGACAGTGAAAGAGCAGCAGATTGATGAGCTTCGTTTATTGTCACTCTGCTCTCTCCTCCTATCATTATGTTTCTTGCTGGCAAATGGGCATTACAGCACAACTGATTGGCTGGCAATGCAGCCCCCCCGCCCCCCAGAAATGCTGTACAGGGGGACTGCAAAAATGGAATATCGGGTTTTATTCAGGTATTTACACCGCTTACATTTGAAAAAAAGATAATGATTTATGAATGAATGGAGGGCGGCATTGTATTGTGTCTTTTATACAAGTCTGGAGTTCAGCTTTAAGCGGCCAATTTTATAATCAATATTATTGACCTACCTGGTCCCATTGTGGAGGCGTCTGTAATATTCTGTACATTATATAGCAGTTTTGCTCCGAGTAGAACTGCACACAGATGGAATGTTGTGTCTACGTCAGCATTCCATAGACGGATAACCGTAGATGACCATTAGATAACTGTAGATGACCATTAGATAACCGTAGATGACCATAACTGTGGATGACCATTATATAACTGTAGATCAGTATTAGATAAATGTAGATGACCATAACTGTTGATGACCATTAGATAACTGTCAATAACCATAACTGTAGATGACTTTTAGATAACCGTAGATGACCATAACTGTAGATGACCATAACTGTAGATGACTATTAGATAACTGTTGATGACCATAAATGTAGATGACCATTAGATAACAGTAGATGACCATAAATGTAGATGACCATTAGATAACTGTAGATGACCATAAATGTAGATGACTATTAGATAACTGTACATGACCATAACTGTACATGACCATAACTGTAAATGACTATTATAACCATAGATGACCATAACTGTAGATGGCTATTATATAACTGTAGATGACTATTAGATAAATGTCCATGACCATAACTGTAGATAATCATAACTATAGATGACTATTAGATAACTGTAGATGAACACTATTGTAGATGACCATTATGACCATAGATGACCATAAATGTAGATGACCATTAGATAACTGTGGATGACCATAACTGTAGATGACCATAACTGTAGATGACTATTAGATAACTGTGGATGACCATAACTGTAGATGACCATAACTGTAGATGACTATTAGATAACTGTAAATGACCATTGGATAACTTTAGATGACCTTAAATGTAGATGACTATTAGATAAACTTAGATGGCCATAACTGTAGATGACTATTAGATAACCGTAGAGGAACATAACTGTGGATGGCCATAATTGTAGATGACTATTAGATAACAGTAGATGACCATGACTGTAGATGACCATGACTGTAGATGACTATTAGATAACCGTAGATGACCATGACTGTAGATGTCCATAACTGTAGATGACCATGAGTGTAGATGACCATGACCGTAGATGTCCATAACTGTAGATGACCATGAGTGTAGATGACCATGACCGTAGATGTCCATAACTGTAGATGACTGTCACAACAATAACTGAAAGCAGTGGGCTACATCTGAATATTCATAAACACAATTCAAAATCCTATACAATCTGATGGCCCCATTCACACTACTGTGCTGCGATATTGTGCGTTGCATATCTGATTCCGTGTCCAACACACCTTCTCAGTGCAGCACAATGTGGGTCACCTCACTAACATGCTTTGCTATTTGCTGCACTGCCAGAAATGCTGCATGCATGGGTGTTTGACACCTGCGATGTGCATGAGGCCATAGACATGAGCCTAGCCTAATGATCTGTAAGATGAACAATGTTACATTTTGTTCTTTGGTTTTAGATCCATTTTTATAGAACAAGGGAGACACTGCACAATGTTTGCAAGTTTGTAATTTCCTCGGCCTGTTTTACGATGTCACATATATCAGCGACTCCTTTAAAGGAGACCTGAAATAAGAGAAGGAGGGGACATTGCTAAACTCTGAAAATGCTGGTTCCCTGGCTGTCATTCTGGTCCACTGTAATGCTTCTTGGGTCACCGACTTTGGAATGAGGATGCTGCAGCTGAGGTCAGTCCTTCTAAATTGCACATTGCTGCGGGTCATTGATTAGTACTGAAGCCAGAGGATCAATATGACAGCCAGCGATCATATGACCACTGTGATTGGCTGTCACAGTGTTCACATGATCAGTAGCCAGTTCTGGACATTAGTGGAGACCAGGGCCATCTTTAATATTGATTGAGAGGTTACAACGTATCATTACTGATCACTGACTGGCTGCTAGAGGTTACAGCACACATTACGGCTCACTGATTAGTTGCTAGAGGTTACAGCACATGGCTTCTGCTTGTTGATTGGTTGCTAGAGATTACTGTACATCAATACTGCTCACTGATTGGTTGCTAGAGGCTACTGGACATCCTTACCACTCACTAATTGGTTGCTAGAGGTTACTGCACATTATTAATGCACTCTGATTGGCTACTAGAGGTTACTGCATAGCCTTACTGCTCACTGATTGGTTGCTAGAGGGTACTGCACATTATTACTGCTCACTGATTGGTTGCAATAGGTTAGTGCACATCATTACTGCTCACCTATTGGTTACAGCACATCATTTCCTCACTGCCTGCACACCATGGACTGGGGAGGTGAGGGGACCCATCAATAGACAGAAAACACCTAGGGATCCTAGGACTCCCGGGATCAGTGGCAGCGCTGGGGGGAAGGGAGGGTGTGATCAGTGGCAATGCTGGGGGGGGGTAGATGGGATCAATGGCAGTGGTGGGGGGGTACTTAGTTAGGAGGCAGTACAAATTCTGTGGCAAATTCTGAATCATGTAGAGCAAAGCTGGAAATCTTTGGCAAGCATATAGTGGGGGACACAGCAGTAGGGCAGAGCTGGGCAGCATTAGTAACAGCACTTCACACTGAGATATTGGGACACAGCACGGGACTAAATCTTGAAGGGACAAGATATTAGACAAGTATGAGGCAGCTGCTTTGGACCCCACACCAATTACTGCCCCTTTTGCCCTGCCTTAAAGATGGCCCAGGTGGAGACCAAGAGGTGTCTTCAATAGCTCGGTCTTTATGAAACATCAGGCGCCCAGTGTCACATTTGTGCGGGGTCTGGGTGTTGAAGCCCACATATGTGCAAAGGGGGGGGGGAGGGTCTTGGGAGTGAAGGTATGCTTTAAATAAGTTGTATTGAGAGACCTACACAGTAAATTCCTCATTACATAAGCAGGGCGTGACTTCCTTCCCCTTGAGTTGATTTACTAAAACTGGAGGGTTCAAAATCTGGTGCCTCTTTAATATAGATTGGACCCTGGGCAAACATTTTCTTTGGCCCCCCAAAATCCATTTATGAACTATTTGCAGGCAGCGTGGACTCAAGGGGAAGCTGCTTTGGGGCCCACAATAATGATGGGGCCCGGGGCAGCTGCCCCCTTTGCCCTGTGTTAAAGATAGCCCTGCAGCCGTGCATAGAAACCAATCACCTTGCAGTTTTTTGTTTTTTTGAAAAAGCTTAATTGAACAAGCTGAGGTTAGAACCTGATTGGCTACCATGCACAGCTGCACCAGATTTTGCACTCTTGAGTTTTAGTAAATGAACCCCACTGCTTTCTAATGAGAAGGAAACACCCTTCTGCATATGTAATTGGGAAACAGGCTTAAAAATTGTGAAAATACATTGATTAAATTACTTATATTAAGTGATTGCATTCACAAATATTACTTTAGAAAGTGGATAATGTTTCCTTCTAAGTGGCAATACGATAATTACAACTCTCATTCCTGCAGACATCTGCCATCACGTTAGTCAACAATTTTTTTTTTTTTTTTTTTTTTTAGTAAATACTTTGTTTAGAACAGCGATGATTGTAATGATTTTAACTCTTGAAAACGCGACGCGCCCCGCGCACTTCTTCCCGTCGAAATGCACCAATTTAGCTGCCGTTTCGGAGTTCGGCTTAATTCTTCCCCGACGCATGTTATTAAGTCTTTATGTTCTCCCGACCAATTAGAGGAGGTTAAGTGTTTCTGATGGAATAATCCACTAGATGTGTAATTAGTCTCAAAAGGAAAAAAAAAGGCCGGTCCCTGATTTTGTGGCACTTTGTTTTGATTTTAGCCTAATTTTGGGTAAGGAAAATTGGGTTTGAAAGAAGGGCGATCATTTAGCGCGGTTCTGGGTGGCCTCAGAGTTTAATGGAAGGCCGTTCCGCTTTGTATCCCGAGCCCCCCTAAAATATATAATCTATAAAGTTTGTTTTATATGTTTTTTTTTTTTTTTTTTATGCATGTTTGGTGTGAAGTTTGTATTTATGGGGTCTGTTTATCAACGTGTTCACCCAAGATTCACAAACTTGAGATTCACACATGTTTTATTCCAAATGACAGTTGAGTGTAACAGTTGAAGGCCTTATATAGCAGTGGTTCTCAACTCCGGTCCTCAGGACCCACCAACAGGCCAGATTTTAAGTATTACCTTGGGGAGATGCAGACTAGAACACTGCAATCACTGAGCAGCAAATGATATCACCTGTGATGTATTTCAGTTATCCTGCAAACCTGGCCTGTTGGGGGGTCCCGAGGACCGGAGTTGAGAACCACTGTTATAAAGCAAAAGGAAGGCGCCTCTAAGTGCAGAGAATTACTAAGCATTTATTGCCAAAGAAGAGCTAAAACACTTACGAGACATCTTTAGTAAAAAGGCTCATCATCATAGGCGTGTGCACAGGGTGTGCCAGGTGTGCCGGGGCACACCCTAATCAACCCAAGCAGCACAGATTCCCCCTACTGCCCTGGCTCCCCCCCCCCCCCCCACATCGCTGCCAGCTTCCTTGCTCTTCTCTCTCACTGGCTGCTGCTACCGGCACACACAGGGGGATGTTTTATAATAAGTGGAGGAAGGGGCCTGTAAATATGTAATTTACTGGCCCTTCACCTTTCTGAATGAACACAGTGAGTGATCGGTACCGTGTGTTTGAGCTTTGGAGTGCACACCCTAATGCAATAGGCTGCGCACACCTATGCTCATCATTAAAATAGTCCAGCGGCATAGGGGTGCGCAGGGGTCCCCAAAGCAACCCAACTCAACCCAACCCAATCCAATACAATCTAACCTATCTTAACCTAACCCAATTCAACCTAACCTAACTCAACCCAACCTAACCCAACCCAACCTAACCCAACTAGTGTTGAGCGAACCCGGACTGTAACGTTCGGGTCTGTACCGAACTTTTGGGTGTCCGTGGCACGGACCCGGACCCGGACATTTCAAAAATCGTTCGGGTTCGGTCCGGGGTTCTGCTATTTTACTCCACGTGTTGAGAAGCTGCAGGGCAGCCAATCAACAAGCGTTTCATTGGTTTGCCCTTAGAAGCCATCACAGCCATGCCTACTAATGGCATGGCTGTGATTGGCCGGTGCATCATGTGACCCAGCCTCTTTATAAGCTGGAGTCACAGTGCTGCAGTCACATGCTCCTTGGGTTAGTATAGGGAAGGGTAGCTGACGGCGTGAGGGACAGATTTTAGCCATTTTAAGACCTGATCCTGCATCCTGAGATAGATTACTTTACTACTGCTGTCTGTGCTGTTGCTCTGAGGACAGATAGCAGAAATTAGAGATTTCACATACCGCTGCTTTGAGTTGCAGATCAAGCTCTGCATAGAACAACGATCGCTACGATCGTGCTCTACGATCAGATTGTTGGGGGAATTTGAGATTTCAAATACCGCTGCTTAGAGTTGGAGATTTGCAGATTAAACTCTGTCCAACGAAACGATCGTACGTTCGTACACAACGATCAGATTGTTGGGGGAATTTGAGATTTCAAATACCGCTGCTTAGAGTTGGAGATTTGCAGATTAAACTCTGTCCAACGAAACGATCGTACGTTCGTACACA
>BLSH010437729.1:600065-610258 GCA_018402905.1 Glandirana rugosa
CGTAGCTCGTTGACCCAACCCAACCCAATCCAATCCAACCCAACCCAACCCAACCCAACCTAATCCAACTCAATCCAATCCAACCCAACCCAATCCAATCCAACCCAACCCAACCCAAATCTCAACTCGCTTGGAGACCTTCAAGCCCAAGACGACCAGGCAGGCTTGAAGCCCTGTTTCAGGCCCAGGCCCAGGCCTGCCTTGGGCTTGCTAGCGTGCCTGTTGCTTGGGGTAACTTTAGTTACCCCTGGGCTTGAAAATACGTGTTTTTACCGACATTGTTTCAGGACCTTTCGGGATCTCCCGACGTTTTCCTTCATTTTACCCCCATTCCCATCCCGTTCATTGTCCGTGCGATCGTTCGGGTTCCGTCCGGACCCGGACCCGGACTTTGTCCCGAAGTTCGGACGGACCAGCAGAACCCGAACTTCCAGAGGTTCGCTCAACTCTAAACCCAACCCAACCCAACCTAACCTAACCCAACCCAACCTAACCTAACTCAACCTAATCCAACCCAACCCAACCCAACCCAACCTAACCTAACCCAACCCAACCCAGTTGCTCGATGCTGCTGTTAATGCGGTCTCTCCTCATCTTCCCTGGGCACACCCTAATCGCTATGTGCATTCCAGATTCCCCCTGCTTCCCGGGCCCCCTCCTACCCCCTGCAGTGCTGCTGGCTTCCCTCCTCTTCTCTCTCCCCGGCTGCTACGGGGGATTTTCAGGATGGAGAGCAGGGGAAGGGGCTAGTAAATAGTTCCTTTTCTAAATGAACACAGCAAACACACTCACTCACTGTGTCCATTCATAGCTGGACCGTTTAGGACACCTGGAACCTTGCCGACTCTCTGCTGCAGACTGGATCCCTTTAGGACTGCCATAACCGCTGGACTATTTTAATGATGAGCCTTTTTACTACAGATGTGTTTTTAACCCTTCTTTGGTCAATAAAGTCTTAGTAATTCTGCACTTAGAGGCGGCCTTCCTTTTGCTTTGTTTTTCCTCAGAGTTGTTGCTTCTCTTTTGGAGTGCTGCCCTAGTGTCATACAGAAGTCCATCAGCCACTCTGGTTAGATGCAGTTATCCAGACACGCCCTTCATCCTCTCATCCTAGGTTATATAAAACTACAATATAGCAGAGGCTTGGGTACCCAATGGGTTAGTTTTATTGAGGACACCACCCAATGGGTGGCGTCTAGAGGTCTACAGCAGCGTATCTCAACCCGGGGTACGCGTACCCCTGGGGGTACGTGCACCAAGGCAGGGGGTACGCCATGTGCTCTGTCTCCCGAGTCCCCCCCCCTCGCACACATACAGTCCCCGGCGGCTTGCTGTAGCTGTGTTGCGCGGGACTGTGCTATCAATGGGGGAAGCGGTTCCGTGGGGGTGTCAGGCCGGCGGTAGGTGCCCAGGGTCCTGTCAATGGAATAGAGCCTATCGTGCAGCCTGGAAGATGTTTCCCTGGCAAGGGCTGACTGACCAGGCGGCCCCATGTCCTCCCATCTCCCGGCTCCTCCCCCTCTCCAGCGCGCCTCGGATGTCCTGCCTGCCATCTGTAAAAATGCCTTCTATGGATCCCTGAAAAAAAGGTGAGTCCTGCCTGCTCAGGTACTACACATGCCAGCATGCCCAGCCATCAGTACCTCTTATCAGTGCCTCCTATCAGTACCTCCTATCAGTACCTCCTATCAGTGCCCCCTATCAATACCTCCTATCAGTACCTCCTATGAGTACCTCCTAGCAGTACCTCCTATCAGTGCCTCTTATCAGTGCCGCCTCATCAGTGCCACCTATCAGTGCCTCCTATCAGTGCCCATCACTTTCTCAAGGGGTACTTAGGAAATGTTTTTTAGACTTGCAGGGGTAATTCGCCTTAAAAGGTTGAGAAACACTGCTCTACAGCAAAGAGAAACAGGGGAAGGGAGGAAAGAATAAAGCTGGCTTCTTATTTTATTAGAAAAGTGTAGTTTTCAGAACGTTCATTTGACCAGCTAAGATGTAAGGGAGATGGTTGGACAATCGGTTTCGACCTGAGCCAAAAAAAAACTGAAGGACAGGGATGACTTTTTTGTGTCAAATCGAAAGGGAACAAACAAATTTGTAATCGTTGAATTCACTCTCAGCCGAGAAAAATTGTAATGAGTCTTAAGCCTTGTACACACGAGCCGATTATTGGCCAACTGACATCCAACTTTTGTCCAAATTGGGCAACCAGCGGTTTGGTCTAGCGTACTGACATGAGTCAAGTAATCGGCCAACAAAGTCGAACGTAGTGACGTGCTACGAACGTATAACAAGGAAGTTCAGGTGAATGTGATTTGTGAATTAGGAACGCAGGTTACACAACCAAACACTTCCTGGATTCCGAGCATGCATGTTTGCACTTCCAACTTTTTGTTGGCCAACTTCTGTACACACGAGTCAAGAATCGGCCAACGCCTTGTTGGCCAACACAAGTTTTCTTGTCATCCAATTTCTGTTGGACGACAATTGGAAATTGGCTGTAGAATCATGCGTACACACGATCAGATTATCGGCCAACAGGCTGTTGGGTGACTGTTGTTGGCCAACAATCGGACCGTGTGTACGGGCCTGTAGTCAAAGTTCACCCAGAAATAGAACAATTTGCCAGTCTCCCAGTTTCCCTTTGGGATTAATAAAGTATTCTGCATTCTGTGTATTCTGTATGTAGAACCTTCGCTCCCAGTTGAGAAAAATTGTAACTATTCTTAACGTGAATGCATGTGGCGATGTTCATCAGGAAGTAGAACCTTCATTCTATAAAAAGTCATTCAAAATTGGTCAAGTCCATGAAGGCACCATGGAATGGTCAGAAGAGCGATTATTATACTTTCGCATCCGACAAGGATGGACATTTTTTGTTGAATCCAATGGGAGTGGACAAATTTCCAATTGATGAATTTGCTCCCGGTTGAGAAAAATTGTAACTAGTCTTAAGGCGGATCTCAAATTTTATCCAAAAGTAGAAAAGTAGAGTCAAGACCATGAAGGGCACCATTAGTCAGATGAGCAGTTTTTATACTTTCTTGTCCGACAAGGATTGAAAATTTTTGTTAAAGTAAAACTAAGGGCAAAACTTTTTTTTTTTCATTTAGGATGGCGTAAAGAAGGTTTATAACCCCTGTCAGATTATTTTTTTTGGCATCTGTGTCCCATTGGGAAGATTTCCCTTCACTTCCTGTCCTGTAACCAAAACAAGAAGTGAGAGGAAATCCCTGCAGATTAAGGGAATCCCTTGGGAACCCCGAGGTCACCAGAATGAATGCCCCCATTAGGAAGATTTCCCCTCAATGATTTTTCTGGGGAACTTTGAAACAATAAAAACAATAATTTCGCCCAAAAGACTTTAAATGAGGTCAACACGCATGATACAGGTATGTAAAATAAGCCAGTTTATTTGCAGATGTAATAACATCGTCGTGAAATAAGACATAAGACTCAAAACTGCAGAAAAGATTACAACACTTGGAACCATAACATGTAGGAATATAAAGATATTGACAGTAGTCGGGTGTCTCAGTTGCATCAGTAGCCTCAACGCGTTTCGCGAGCCTTGCTCGCTTTTTCAAGAGTGGATGCAGTACACCTATAGAGTACATTACAATTATCATATGGCACACATTGTATAGTAAGGGTTAGACATAAAGCAGGGAGCCTGAAATCAGGGACCCCATACTTACACCTCAGTAGATTGGCCCCAAAAATCCGACCCCCAGGGTCGGCAGCAGACAATGTATGGCCTGGGAGCTGAAGGGGCAGGAGATGAAGGGGCGGGACCCGCATGAAGAAATATACACATAATATAGTGTTGCTTAGGTAACTGAGTCAGTAGATCTTGGCAAACAGGACAAATAGGACATAATAGGTCAAATAGGACAAACAGGACAAATAGAGAGGGTAAATCTTGCCCAACGGGGCACAGATAGCAATAGAAACAGACAGGTGCTCTAATTCATCTCCACTCTGTCCGAAACTAAAAAGTTCTAAATGTTGAATTCACTCTCAACCATGAAAAATTGTAACTAGTCTTATACACATGGACGTGTCAAAGTTCATCCAGAAGTAGAACGTTCATTCAATGAAAAGTCATTCATAATTGGTCAAGTCCATGATTGCACCATTGAATGATCAGAAGAGCGATTATTATACTTTCTCATCTGAAAGGAAGGAAATTTTTGGCTTAGTCTACTAAGAATGGACAAATTTCTAATTGCTGAATTCGCTCCCGGTGAAAAATTGTAACTAGTCTTAGTGCGAATGCACATGTCAAAGTTCATCCAGAAGTAGAATGTTCCCTCTATGAAAACAAAAAGTCTTTCAAAATTAGTCAAGTCCATGAAGGCACCATCGAATGGTTAGACGAGTGATTTTTATTCTTTCTCGCCCGACAAGGATGGGAAATTTTTGTTGAATAAAATGGGAACAAACAAGTTTCTTATCGCTGAATTTGCTCCCAGCCAAGAAAAATCGTAACTAGTCTTATGTACATCCACTTGTCAAAGTTCATTTGGAAGTAGACATTTTTTATGAAAACAAAAAGTTGTTCAAAACTAGTCAAATCCGCGAGGGCAACATCAAAGAGTCAGATGAGTGATTTTTATTCTTTCTCATGAGACAAGGATGGAAATTTTTTGTCAAATCTAATGGGAACTAATTAATTTCTAATAGCTGAATACACTCCCAGCCAAGAAAAATCGTAAGTAGTCTTATGTGCAAGCACGTGTCAAAGTTCATCCGGGTGTAGAACGTTCGTTCTACAAAAACAAAAAGTTTTCCAAAATTAGCCAAGTTCATGAAGGCACCATGGAATGGTCCAACGAGCGATTTTTACACTTTTCCTTTGAAACAAAATTCTACAGGTGGAAGGCCAGAATAGGAGGGGTGTTGGGGAGGAAAGGTAGAGGAGGGGTGGGTAAAGATGGGGTGGGGGGGGTTAGGTGAACAAGAGGGGCAGAGCCATCCAAAATTACCATCCTATAGGGCAAAGCCTTATTTGTTCTAGTTTCATATTGTCAGGGAGTCCCCATGAAAGGTAGAAGGAAGGTAGGACTTGACCCATGCTTTCCAAGCTTCTATCAACCATAACTTGAGAAATCCAGAGCTTGACCTCCGCAAAAGGTAGCACAGGGGACTTGTAGGCTCTGGCTATAACCTTTTTTGCTTATGTTATGAGTGACCAGCATAGTTTGAGTATTGGTGCCTGCTTTAATTTTTTGCCATGCAGAGCTTTGAATGGGTCCTTGCAGAAGGAGATGCCAGGAACTGTATAGAGCAATTGATAGACGTTGGTCCATGTGGCCATGTTAGGTCAATGATGTCACCAGTATAGCCTCCTCCTTTGTTACATGGGGGCTGCTGGGAGGAGAATTCCCTGGCAGCAGCTGATTGGGCCCTGTGACGGATTCCCTAAGGTCCGAGACAAACTGGGTTTGGCCCGAACCGTAGCTCTTGATTATTGACAGTGAGTCTGGGTTTGGCCCGAACCTTAGCTCTTCACTATTGACAGTGAGTCTGGGTTTGGCCTGAACCTTAGCTCTTCACTATTGACAGTGAGTCTGGGTTTGGCCTGAACCTTAGCTCTTCACTACTGACAATGAGTCTGAGTTTGGCCCAAACCTTAGCTCTAAACTATTGACAATGAGTCTGAGTTTGGCCCAAACCTTAGCTCTTCACTATTGACAGTGAGCCTGGGTTTGGCCTGAAACTTAGCTCTTGACTATTGACAGTGAGTCTGGGTTTGGCCTGAAACTTAGCTCTTGACTATTGACAGTGAGTCTGGGTTTAGCCTGAAACTTAGCTCTTGACTATTGACAGTGAGTCTGGGTTTGGCCTGAAACTTAGCTCTTGACTATTGACAGTGAGTCTGGGTTTGGCCTGAACCTTAGCTCTTCACTACTGACAATGAGTCTGAGTTTGACCCAAACCTTAGCTCTTAACTATTGACAATGAGTCTGAGTTTGACCCAAACCTTAACTCTTAACTATTGACAATGAGTCTGAGTTTGGCCCAAACCTTAGCTCTTCACTATTGACAGTGAGTCTGGGTTTGGCCTGAACCTTAGCTCTTCACTATTGACAATGAGTCTGCTATCCTTTGCGGTTGATCAGCAGTTGTTACTAATAAAGTTTGTTTCATTTTTCAAGGCTGGTAGAAGTTCATAAAACCACATTGTACATTTTAACTGCTGTCCATTTTTAAAACTTCTAATCCAGCCTTTCTCAACCCTTTCAACACAGAGGAACCCTTGAAATAACTTTCTGGTCTCAAGAAGCCCCTGCTAAAAATGACTTTACTTACAACTCATGATACATTAGTGTGATGGTCAATGGGAAGAATGCTCCTTACACTTGTGGTCATTGGGAAGAATTACTCCCTTACAGATAGCTAAAAAGATCAATGGTGTCATTGGGAATTTATCTGAGAGGTAGAAATTGACCATTGCTCAAAGAACCCCTAGCAACCTCTGGAGGAACCTTAGGGTTCCATGGAACCCTGGTAGAGAAACCCTGTTCTAAACCTTAAACCGAAGACAAATCCTTTGTCCATACTTGGCCAATAGAGCTGATTCTAATGTCTATAGGACGGGCCTAGCTTTTGGTAGACCGTCCCGGCTAATCAAGGGTTAAGCGGTTCCGCCAGCCCTCGGTTAAACACAAGCTCTGCTAAAGTGTTTGTTGAATTCACACCAGCTTATGTTGGCCCACAGAGTAAGCTCTGTGAAATTCCTTCAAACATACCGTTTCCATGTAACCTAAATGAAGAGCACCTGTCTAAGAGGACCGCAATGTCAGCCCCCCCCCCCCCCCCAATATGCTTATTCTTTCCATACACTGTGCATTTCACAACCCTCCCCTAACCCCCTCCACCAGCCCGCCATGGCCGCCTGTTATTGGCCCGGAGAAGGCTATGTAGAATGTTCTGCCGTGATGTAACAGATTGCATTTCACAACAGAGCTGCGCAGTAATTCAAAGCTGTCGTTGGGTGTAATTTTAAACCAGAGATGTAACTACCACGAGGCTGGCGCTGGAGGAATCCCTTTTGCCGGGGACGCACAGCGGGGCCTCTGCACACTGGAGTCCCGTGTACACAAACATTACTAATTTGTTTGGTCAAGCACTTCCAGCAAGGACCAGTTCAGGTTACTTATTAAAAAAAAAAAAAAGAAATAAGAGATGTGAATTATTTAATTGGGCCCTCTGTTTTCTCAGAGCATTTAAAGTGAAAACGCCAGCGTGCAATTTTTGAACACGCGCGCAAGTTTGCATTATTCGTTTTGTACATTTTTTGCATACATTGCCATTTTTTTCTCCCTTTTTTATATCTTTCCATCCAGCAAATCCATGTGAGATCATGGACATTAAAGAGCACCGGTTATAACTTACATGGTGTTTCTTGCACATTTTCAAAAAATGCATTATAATTTTATTATAATAATTATTGATTTATTTATTATTACTAATAATAAGTATTATTATTATTACTATATTTGTAACAAATGTTTGTTTAAAGATTGCCCAAAGCATACAGTTAGCATGTTTTTTTTCTAAAAATGCACGGCGTAGTACTAGACGTTTGCACCCAAACCTGAGCGTTTTATGAACATGCAAACGCGTGGGTTTTTTGCGTGCGTTTACAAAACAAGTGGTAATTGCATGTCGAACCAGTAATTGTTAATGGCACCTCAAACATGGCAGGCAGATGCGCATTCATATGCATGTTAAAACATGTAATAGATGCATTAAAACGCGTAGTTAAGGGCTATTGTACCCCCATAAACTCTACTCCACACCTAACATCCAAAATTCTATAAACGCCACCTCCATGCCTAACCCCAAACTCTTATACCGCCTCCTCCACACCTAACTGCCAACTCCTATAGTTCCTCCTTCACACCTGACCCCCCACTGCTTAAACCCCTCCTCCACACCTAACCCCCGACTCCCGAAAACTCCCCACCATACCTAACTGCCAACGCCTATGACCCCTCCTCCACACCTAATATCCAAAATCCTATAACCCCCTTCTCCATGTCTAACTCCCAACCCTTAAAACCCATCCTCCACACCTAATCTCCAACTACTAAAACCCCTCCTCCACACCTAACCTCCAATTACTATAACCCCTCCTCCACACCTAATATCCAAAATCCTATAACCCCCTTCTCCATGTCTAACTCCCAACCCTTACAACCCCTCCTCCACACCTAACCTCCAACTACTATAACCCCTCCTCCACACCTAACCCCACACTCCTATAAACTCTTCTACACCCCTAACCACCAATTCATATAGCCCTTCCTCCACACCTAAAATCCCAACTTCTCTAAATCCTACTCCACACCTAACCCTCCAACTCCTTAAATCCCTTCTCCACACTTAACCCCAAATTCTATAACCCCTTCTCCATACCTAACCCCCAACTCCCTTAAGCTCTCCTCCATACCTAACTGCCGACTCCTGTGAGCCCTCCTCCACACTTAACATCTAAAATCCTATAACCCCCTTCTCCATGTCTAACCCCCCACTCTTAAAACCCCTCCTCTACACCTAACCTGCAACTGCTATAACCCCTCCTCCACACCTAACCCCACACTCCTATAAACTCTTCTCCACTCCTATATAGCCCTTCCTTCACACCTAAAATCCCAACTTCTCTAAATCCTTCTCCACATCTAACCCTCAAACTCCTTAAATCCCTCCTTCACTCTTAACCCCAAATTATATAACCCCTCCTCCATACCTAACCCCCAACTCCCTTAAGCTCTTCTCCATACATAACTGTCAACTCCTATGAGCCCTCCTCCACACTTAACATCCAAAATCCAAGGCTATAACCCCATTCTTCATGTCTAACCCCCAACTCTTATAACCCCTCCTACACACCTAACTCCCAACTCCTTAAACCCCTCCTCCACACTTAGTCCCCAACCCCTATAAACTCTTCTCCACAATTACCAACCAATTCCTATAGCCCTTCCTCCACACCTACCATCCCAACTCCTATAACCCCTCCTTCATACCTAACACCCAAATTCCTGTAACCCTTCCTCCACACCAACACCCAAAGTCTCCAAACCTAACATCCCAACTCTTATAAACCCTCCTTCACACCTAACCACCAACTCCCACAACCCCTCCTCCACACCTAACCTCGTAACAACTATAAACCCTCCCCGATACCCAACCCCGGCTGCACCTATAATGTCTCCTTCATACCTAACCTCCCAATTCCTCTAACTCCTCCTCCACACCTAACCCCCAAACTCCTATACACCTTCCTCCTCACCTAGCATCTCAGCATCTATAAACCCTTCACCATCCCTAACCCTCCTAACTCCTATAACCCCTCTTCCACACCTAACCCCACAACCATATAACATCTTCTCCACCCCTGACCCCCCAACTGTAATAACTCCTCCTACAGACCTAACCTCAAACTCCAATAACCCCTCCTCCACACTTAATCCCCAACTCCTAAACTCCTCCTCCACACTTAATCCCCAGCTCATGTAAACTCTTATCCACACCTAACCACCAATTCCTATAGCCCTTCCTCCACAATTGATGTCCCAACTTCCTAATAACTATAAACCCTCCCCTATACCAAAACCCACCTTCTCCAATGATGCCTCCTTCATACCTAACTTCCCAATTCCTCTAAGTCTTTCTCCACACCTAACCCTCCTAACTTCCTTAAATCCTCCTCCACACCTAACCCTCAACTCCTAATCTCCTCCCCACACCTAACCCCCACCTGACTCCTAGAAACCCCTCCTCCACATCTGACTCCATAACCGTATAACATCTTCCCCACCCCTGACCCCCCCCCCCAAACTCCTAGAAACCCTCCTCCACACCTAACCCCACAGACTCCTAGAAACCCCTCCTCCACATCTGACTCCATAACCATATAACATCTTCCCCACCCCTGACCCCCCCCCCCAAACTCCTAGAAACCCTCCTCCACACCTAACCCCACAGACTCCTAGAAACCCCTCCTCCACATCTGACTCCATAACCATATAACATCTTCCCCACCCCTGACCCCCCCCCCCAAACTCCTAGAAACCCTCCTCCACACCTAACCCCACAGACTCCTAGAAACCCCTCCTCCACATCTGACTCCATAACCATATAACATCTTCCCCACCCCTGACCCCCCCCCCCAAACT
>BLSH010437729.1:613367-627340 GCA_018402905.1 Glandirana rugosa
AATGTTTTTTGTCTATTATCCGTTTTGTTTTCTTTTTTTGTAAAAAATTTACCGTCAGGGGTTTTTAATGGTTCGTATGTTTTGTTTGTTTGTTTGTCTGTGATTTAATTTAATTTCGTGGTATTTATGTCGAGGTAATGTAAAAAAGAAGTAAAAATAAAAAATAAAACTTTTTAATCTTTACCCTATCTTGTCAATAACTTCAACCAACCTGTAAAAGTGAGGGGAGGACGTCCGTGTCTCATACTATACTCTAAAGAGGTCACCCCTGTGTCTGATGATTATATATATATGTCATAGACTGTTTTCATTCATGTGGGGAGGGTAATTAAGATAGAAAAGTACACTGTTGTGACTTCTCGACTGTGAAAAGTTATTTTGAGGGGACAACAAATTTACACTGTTATACAAGCTGTACACTCACTACTTTACATTGTAGCAAAGTGTCAGCTCTTCAGTGTTGTCACATGAAAAGATAGAATTAATGGGAGGGGTGTACTTACTTTTGTCAGATACTGTATATATATATTAGTAGTCTGTGTCCCCACTGGAGAAATCTCATATCATACTCTGTGCCTGCAGGAGGGGAGTGAAAATGTCCAACCAACTTCAATAACTGTTCTATCCCATTTCTAATTTTTCAAAATAAAAAATAAAAATGAAGAAAAAATGTAATGGAGCTGTATTTATGGTGCTTTAATTTAATTTAGTGTCTGTTTGTTTGTTTGTTTTGTATGCTTGGTAATTTTTGGGGACTGCCATTTAAAAAATGTTTTTTTCTTTTGTTTTGCCTATTATCTGTTTTTTGTAAAAAAAAAAAAAAATAAAAATAAATAAATAAAAAGCAATGAAGCTAATGAGGGCCTTTTTTTGGGCACTTCCTGTCCTAGGGTGACAACTCGACTCCTCCATAGACATAGCAAAGGAGTGAGTGTGTTACTGGCAGGATCACCGGAAGAAAATAAAAGAAGTTAAAAAAAAAAAATAATAAAAAAAGAAAATGAATGCGGCCACAACATCTAGGGGCTGATAAACTGTAATATTTTACATTTTTGTTCTTGGGATTAGATTTCTTTTTGTATGTTTGGTCATGTTTGGGGGAGCTGTCTCTTCTTATTTTTTTTTTTCTTATTTTATGTTTCCTGTATAAAAATAAATAAATAAATAAAGCCAATGAGGAACCTCTTTAGGACACTTCCTGTCCTAAGGTGGCAACACTGCTCCTCCATAGATACAGTGCAGTGAGTGAGCGTTGTCACCCTAGGATAAATGTGTTGCTGGCAGGATGACCGGAAGAAAATAAAGGAAATAAATTCATTTTCAGGGACTGTCACTTAAAATTCTTTTTTTTTTACTTTTGCTTTGCTTATTGTCGGGTTTTTGTTAAAAAAATAAATAATAATAATGAAGCTAACGAGGGCCTCCATAGACATAGTAAAGTGTGGAGTGAGTTTGTTACTACCAGAAGAAAATAAAGGAAGTAAAAAAATAATAATAATAATAGAAAAAAAAAGGAATGCAGCCACAACATCTAGGGGCTGATAAGCTGGAATATTTTTTACAATATTACATTTTTGTTCTTGGAATTCGATTTTTTTTTTGTATGTTTGGGGACTGTCTCTTAATTTTTTTAATTTTATTTTCATTTTCTTATTGTCTGTTTCCTATATATAAAAAAAACAATGAAGCTTATGAGGGACCTCTTTTTGGATACTTCCTGTCCTAAGGTGACAACACTGCTCCTCCATAGATACAGTGCAGTGAGTGAGCGTTGTCACCCTAGGATAAATGTGTTGCTGGCAGGATCACCAGACAAAAATAAAGAAAAAAAAAAAAAAAAGAAAACGAATGCAGCTTTATCATCTAGGGACTGATAAACTGTAATATTTAACTTTTTTGTTTTCAGGATTTTTTTTTTTGTATGTTTGGTCATGTTTGGGGACTTTTTTATTTCCTTTTTTATTTGCTTATTGTCTGTTTTCTGTATATTAAAAAAATAAATAAAAAATAATGACGCTTATAATGAACGTCTTTTTGAACACTTCCTGTCCTAAAGTGACAACACTGCTCCTTAGATTAAAATAAATAAAAAAATAAAATAAAATAATGCAGCCACCACATCTAAGTGCTGATAACCTGTATTTTTTTTAAAATATATTATTGGGTTTAGATTCACATTATATACTTTTTATTCCTTTACAATTCTATATAAAAAAAAATCCTGGTTTGAGAAGCCTCCATAAAACACTCAGCAGCAGCCACACTGATACAATGAATATAAGTTGATCATACATTGTGCACACTTTTTTTTTTTTGTATGTTTGGGGACTGTCTCTTAATTTTTTTTTTTTTTTTTTGCTTATTGTTTGTTTAATGAAAAAAAAAATGAAGCTTACGAGGGACCTCTTTTTGGACACTTCCTGTCCTAAAGTGACAACACTGCTCCTCCATAGATACAGTGCAGTGAGTGAGCGTTGTCACCCTAAGATAAATGTGTTGCTGTCAGGATGACCAGATGAAAATAAAAAAAAGAAACAGAAAAAAAAAAAAAAAGAAAACTAATTCAGCTATAACATCTAGGGACCGATAAACTGTAATATTTGACTTTTTTGTTGTCGGGATTACATTTTTTTGTATGTTTGGGGACTTTCTCTTAATTTCTTTTTCCTTTTTATTTCCTTATTGTCTGTTTCCTGTATATATATAAAAATAATGAAGCTTATGAGGAACCTCTTTTTGAAAACTTCCTGTACCAAAGTGACAACACTGCTCCTTAGATTAAAATAAATAAAAAAAATAAAATAAAATAAAATAAAATAATGCAGCCACCACATCTAAGTGCTGATAACCTGTATTTTTTTTATTTATTTTTTTTTATTGGGTTTAGATTCACATTATATATGTTTTATTCCTTTACAATTCTATAAAAAAAAAAATCCTGGTTTGAGAAGCCTCCATAAAACACTCAGCAGCAGCCACACTTATACAATGAATATAAGTTGATCATACATTGTGCACACTTTTCTTTTTTTTTTTTTTTTTTTTTTTTTTTTTTAACTTGGCTCCAGTAAAACATTAACAATGCCACTTCACATTACAGCCGCATCTAAGCCCAGAGGCAAAACTACACAGAAACCTAATACCTCCATCCAGTCACCAGATCACACCGGCCATGTGTTTGTGCTCTTGGTGGTTCTCGTAGTTTGGGGCCTTATTTAAATTTTTAAAAGCTAAGGTCATATAAACACGTTGGCTTGAAAGTCAAATTAAAATGTCCTTTTTTTTTTTTTACCTCTTTTACCCTTTAAATGCTGATTAGTGACTTTTTAATGGTTTTATTGTTCAATATGAAGTTGCGGTATATTACAGATCTTAAAGAAAAAAAAAAAACATTATTTGTGTATAAAAATGGCCACATGACAAAACTTTGTTATGATTTTATAAACAATATACATTTTTCTTTGAGTTTATTTAGATGGCGTCCCTTTCGTATGGGGCGATAGCTCGGTAAAAGCTTCCGTATACAGAAAGGTATTCATGGGTCTCATTCCATCGCACATCCCAAAAATTAGAGGATTATTCCTCATTTCAGGATAGAGGGCATGGCCATGCAAATTATTTCTTTTTTTTCTTTTTTTTTTTTTTGCCTCATTGGCCAGCACTGCACTGCATACAACTGTTTCAGGCTTTTTGGCCATCATAAGTGCGGTCCATGGAAACTTTGGCTTCTATGGAGTAGGGCTTGGCACCCAACGGGATAGTATAACCATACAGCATGGGGTCATACTGTTCCATTTATTCCAAACGCCATACAACTCTTCCAGAATTTTTGGCCAGCACCGGTGCAGTGTATTCAAACCATGCCCTCTACGGTGGGCGCAGGGCTTGGGACCCAATGGGACAGAATAACCATATGGTATACATAGTATGGAAACAATGGCTTCTATGGAGTAGGGCTTGGGACCCAACAGGATAGTATAACCATACAGCATGGGGTCCGTACTGTTCTATTTATCCCAAACTCCATACAACTCTTCCAGACTTTTTGGCCAGCACCGGTGCAGTGTATTCAAACCATGCCCTCTACAGAGGGTGCAGGGCTTGGGACCCAACGGGACAGAATAACCATCTGGTATAGATAGTATGGAAACGATGGCTTCTATGGAGTAGGGCTTGGCACCCAACAGGATAGTATAACCATACAGCATGGGGTCATACTGTTCCATTTATTCCAAACTCCATACAACTCTTCCAGACTTTTTGGCCAGCACCAGTGCAGTGTATTGAAACCATGCCCTCTATGGTGGGTGCAGGGCTTGGGACCCAACATGACAGAATAACCATCTGGTATAGCTCATACTTTCCTGATTATTCCAAACCGCATACAACTGTTTCAGGCTTTTTGGCCATCATAAGTGCAGTCCATGGAAACAATGACTTCTATGGAGTAGGGCTTGGCACCCAACGGGATAGTATAACCATACAGCATGGGGTCATACTGTTCCATTTATTCCAAACTCCATACAACTCTTCCAGACTTTTTGGCCAGCACCGGTGCAGTGTATTCAAACCATGCCCTCTACGGTGGGCGCAGGGCTTGGGACCCAATGGGACAGAATAACCATATGGTATACATAGTATGGAAACGATGGCTTCTATGGAGTAGGGCTTGGCACCCAACGGGATAGTATAACCATATAACATGGGGTCATACTGTTCTATTTATTCCAAACTCCATACAACTCTTCCAGACTTTTTGGCCAGCACCGGTGCAGTGAACGGAAACCATGCCCTCTACGGTGGGCGCAGGGCTTGGGACCCAATGGGACAGAATAACCATCTGGTATAGCTCATACTTTCCTGATTATTCCAAATTGCATACAACTGTTTCAGGCTTTTTGGCCATCATAAGTGCGGTCCATGGAAACTATGGCTTCTATGGAGTAGGGCTTGGGACCCAACGGGATAGTATAACCATACAGCATAGGTCATACTGTTCTATTTATTTCAAACTCCATACAACTCTTCCAGAATTTTTGGCTAGCACCAGTGCAGTGTATTGAAACCATGCCCTCTACGGAGGGCGCAGGGCTTGGGACCCAATGGGACAGAATAACCATCTGGTATAGATAGTATGGAAACGATGGCTTCTATGGAGTAGGGCTTGACACCCAACAGGATAGTATAACCATACAACATAGGGTCATACTGTTCTATTTATTCTAAACTCCATACAACTCTTCCAGAATTTTTGACCAGCACCAGTGCAGTGAACGGAAACAATGCCCTCTACGGTGGGCGCAGGGCTTGAGACTCAATGGGACAGAATAACCATCTGGTATAGCTCATACTTTCCTGATTATTCCAAACTGCATACAACTGTTTCAGGCTTTTTGGGCATCATAAGTGCGGTCCATGGAAACTATGGCTTCTATGGAGTAGGGCTTGGCACCCAACGGGATAGTATAACCATACAGCATAGGTCATACTGTTCTATTTATTTCAAACTCCATACAACTCTTCCAGAATTTTTGGCTAGCACCAGTGCATTGTACTGAAACCATGCCCTCTACAGTGGGTGCAGGGCATGGGACCCAACGGGACAGAATAAACATCTGGCATAGCTCATACTTTCCTGATTATTCCAAACTGCATACAACTGTTTCAGGCTTTTTGGGCATCATAAGTGCGGTCCATGGAAACTATGGCTTCTATGGAGTAGGGCTTGGCACCCAACAGGAGAGTATAACCATACAGCATGGGGTCATACTGTTCCATTTATTCCAAACTCCATACAACTCTTCCAGAATTTTTGGCCAGCACCAGTGCAGTGAACGGAAACCATGCCCTCTATGGTGGGCGCAGGGCTTGGGACCCAACGGGGCAGAATAACCATCCAGTATAGCTCATACTTTCCTGATTATTCCAAACTGCATACAACTGCTTCAGGCTTTTATGTCTTCTATGGAGTAGGGCTTGGGACCCAATGGGATAGTATAACCATAGAGCATGGGGTCATACTGTTCTATTTCTTCCAAAATTATTTGATTCCTTTTGGCCATCATCCATGCAGTGTATGAAAGACATGGCTTATGTGGAGTAGGGTTTGAAATCCAATGGGACAGTATAACCATACAATATAGGTCAAATACGTCATAATGTTCCATTTATTTCAAACTCCACACAACTCCTCCAGGCTTTTTGGCCATCACCAGTGCAGTGTATGGAAACCATGTCCCCTACGGAGGGTGCAGGGCTTGGGACCCAATGGGACAGAATAACCATCCAGTATAAGTATACTATAGGCATACCTAATTCCTTAATTCCTACTTCTTAATTATTCCAGACTTCATACAACTGTTTCTGGCCCTTTGGCCATCAGCAGTGCAGCGTATGGAAACCCTGACTTCTATGGAGTAGGGTTTGAGATCCAACGGGACAGTATAAGCATACAGTATAGAGAGCAATATATAGAGCAGAGAAGGTACCGGAACAGCTGGCAGGGACAAAGGTTGGACCACAAGCCAGAGTCAGCAACAGGGGTTTAAAAACTGTTCACAAACAAGCAAAGAGTAAACAAGTCGGGTCAGGATGCAAAGGTAAGCACTGGAGATGGAGCTGACGACCACTCAGCAACGATCCTGAGCCCTGCAATGCTTTAGACTGCCACTAGGAGCCAAAGTCCATTCAAACGTGCATGCTCACAGTCACGAGCATGCTAATGCGCATGTGCACGTGTAGATGCGTGCACGGTCCTAATTCTGTGCACAGTTCTGTCGACCATTCCATGCACCTTTTTTTGAGCATGGGCATGAGCTCGGTTTTCCTGACATTTAGTAAGGGCATTGGGCACTGGGGTGATGCTTGAAAGGAAAATAAGTAAAAATATTGGTTATATTATGTACCTTCAGCAGACCTATATTTTATACTAACGCATAAAGTGCTGGCTGGAAAGGAAAACTGTTCACACAAAGATCTTTTGTCCCCATGACTTTCATGCATCACAGTGGCTCAGTGGTTAGTCCTGTGGTTTTGTAAGGCTGGATTCCCTTCCCACAAGGGACGCCATCATCATGGAAATTGTATGTTGTGTGGGCTTCCTCCGCATTCCACTTTCCAAGTACAAGCTGGTAGGTTAAAGTAGACCTAGCATCCGATATCGTTGTTCAGGTTAAGGGCTTGTATGCTAAGTCCTGTGTAACACTTCCAGGTATTTGCTACTCCTCCCAGAGATCCCAGTGCTCTCCCATTCAGAAACTACTTGATGGAGTGGGATGCTGCCTCAGAAACGTGCAACTGCCTTGATAAAATGAACTTCACATCAGAATACGCTGCCTGCCCCTCCTCCGTCACATCAGAGTCCCCTCTACACATTATATCCCCCCCATGCATTAGAGCAGGGTTTCTCAACCAGGGTTCCTCCAGAGGTTGCTAGGGGTTCCTTGAGCGATGGTCTATTTCTACCTCTCAGATAAATTCCCAATGACACCATTGATCTTTTTAGCTCTCTATAGGGGGGTAATTCCTCCCAATGACCACAAGTGTAAGGAGCATTCTTCCCATTGACCATCACACTAATGTATCATGAGTTGTAGATTTTTAATTTTTAGCAGGGGTTCCCAGAGACCGGAGAATTATTTCAAGGGTTCCTCAGTGTTGGAAAGGTTGAGAAAGGCTGCGTTAGAGTCATCCCTATACACAAGAGGTCCACTATACATGAGCCCCCCCTACCACATGAGAGCCTTCACAACACATCAGTGTCTCCCCAATAACGCAGTTCCTCCATCACAGAGCCCCAAAATCGCACAGTTCCGTCTTCACCTCAGAGCCCATACCTTTTGGCAGAGGGTGGGAGGTGGAGGAGGTCTGGAGGAGATGGACTCCTGATTTCTCCTGAATGCTGGAGGTGGCCCACTGGCCCTGCATGTTGCCTGACCTGGATCAGAGGCATGCATTGCCATGGTGTGGGTGAGCCTGCCGCCATCACCATAGCAGTGATTGATGCTGTGCATTCTTGCCCTGGGGCATTATTAGTTGTTACGGTGCTGGCAGCCTGCTTATCTAGGGTAAACTGGGTTATGTGACAGCATCCAGGGGAACTCAGGTGGCACCTTGATTGAGAAACACTCTTTTAAATAAACCACACCCTTCCTCTTCACTGAAAACCACAAAATAACATACTGGTGAATGGGGCCAATGAGATAGAGGCTGCCAAGTCCTCATTATTACTTTTTATTTTTTTTTTTATTTTGTGGGCATAAACCAGCCATTCTCAACTAGGGTTCCTCCAGAAGTTGCTAGGATTTTTTTGAGCTGTGATAATTTACATCCCATCTTATGGTGCCTGCATAGTTCCATTGCCAACATCACTTGGCAGAGCCAGCAGCATGGCACCAATGATCTCTTTAGCTGTATGTAACGGTGGCAATCTGGCAATCACTGTAGCAGGACATTCTTACCACTGACCACCAATGTAAGGGGCATTCCTCCTACTAGCCACCAATATAAGGGGCATTCTTCCTACTGACCACCAATGTAAGGAACATTCTTCCCACTGACCACCAATGTAAGGAACATTCTTCCCACTGACCACCAATGTGGGGAACATTCTTCCCACTGATCACCAATGTAAGGAACATTCTTCCCACTGACCACCAATGTAAGGAACATTCTTCCCACTGACCACCAATGTGGGGAACATTCTTCCCACTGATCACCAATGTAAGGAACATTCTTCCCACTGATCACCAATGTAAGGAACATTCTTCCCACTGACCACCAATGTGGGGAACATTCTTCCCACTGATCACCAATGTAAGGAACATTCTTCCCACTGATCACCAATGTAAGGAACATTCTTCCCACTGACCACCAATGTAAGGGACATTCTTCCCACTGATCACCAATGTAAGGAGCATTCTTCCCACTGATCACCAATGTAAGGAACATTCTTCCCACTGATCACCAATGTAAGGGACATTCTTCCCACTGACCACCAATGTAAGGAACATTCTTCCCACTGATCACCAATGTAAGGAACATTCTTCCCACTGACCACCAGTTTCTTAGTTGTAGCACCTAAAAATTATTTCAGGGGTTACGTTAGCGGTATTGATTTACCCGTCAAAGCAGCACAGATAAGATTTATGGAAGGTCCATTTACTTCCGTCAGAGGACCTTGTCTGTCTTAAATATTATTTTATCTAAGCCCTGAATGAGGGATTCCTACGATAAACACGAGAAATGAAAAACCCCTTCCAATCTGTGTGGTGACCGGTGAACAAATTTCAGAGGCTTGACAATGCAGCCGGCATTCCATCCATCCATGCGCCTCAATGTTCTCTTTTAGAAGTAAGAAGCCCTTTAAATATTACATAATTACCCCCGCAGTGTCGAGTTCCCAGATAATGATGCGCCTGTGTGTGAAAATATTAAATTGCAATAACATGTGGGGAAGAGAGCTTTTCTAAATGGACGTTTGTGTTCCCCGCTTGGCCCGCCGACAGACCTACTGAGTGACGGAGTACAAATGGTGTCAAGAGGAATCTGAAGGCCGCGATGGAGCCTGGTGTGGTCGAGTCAAAAGGTGTCAATGGACCCCTTCCTGCAGCTTGGCGTAGCCAGGTGGCATCTGAGGGTGGCGACTGAAAGATCCGGCTGCTCGGGGAACTAAACGAAGTTTAAAGCTGAACTCCAGGCACCTATAAAAGACAAATGAATGCAACCCATGTGCATGACTCCATCATTGGGTCCTACAGGGCTTTTCTTTGGAGAATGGGGCTTTCGAGTCACCCCTTGTCTCTGCCCCCTAACCCCCACCGTGCACTGTCCTTTGGTTCCGCTCCCTACCTACCTACCTATCAGTACTCCTCTTTTAGGGAATACAGAACTCATCATTATGTGATGCTAAGTCTAACGTGCATGGAATTTGTTATTGATTACTAGAAAAGCAGTAAAATTGATCCCCACAGCCAGCAACAATAGACCCCCCCTCATCAACAAAAGATCCTCCCAGCAACAATAGACCCCCAGTAACACTAGACCCCCCAGTAATAATACATCCCCCCATCAACAAAAGATCCTCCCAGCAACAATAGACCCCCCAGTAACAATAGACCTCCCAGCAACAATAGACCCCCCATCAACAAAAGATCCGCTCAGCAACAATAGACCCCCAGTAACACTAGACCCCCCAGTAATAATACATCCCCCTGTCAACAAAAGATCCTCCCAGCAACAATAGACCCCCCAGTAACAGTAGACCTCCAGTAACACTGGACCCCCCAGTAATAATAGATGCCCCCATCAACAAAAGATCCTCCCAGCAATAATAGACCCCCAGTAACAATAGACACCCAGTGGCAATAGACCCCCAGTAACAATAGACCCCCAGTAGCAATAGATCCCCCAGAAACAATAGACCCACCCCCACAACAAAATACACCCCCCCCCCGGTATCAATAGATTCACCCCAGCAGCAATGATCCCCACCAGTAACAATATATCTCTCAGAAACCAGCATCAATAGATCCCTCAGAAAAAATAGCCCCCTCCCCCACAACAAAATACACCCCCCCCAGTATCAATAGATACCCCAGCAGCAATTGACCCCCACCAGTATCAATAAATCTCTCAGAAGCCAGCATCAATAAACCCATCCCACAATAGTAGATCCCTCCCTCATCAACAAAAGATCCTCCCAGAAACAGTGGACCCTCAGAAGCAATAGATCCGCCAGAACCAATACCCCCCACAACAAAATACACTCCCCCTGTATCAATAGATCCACCCCAGCAACAATAGACCCCCATCAGTAACAATAGATAGCCCAGAAGCCAGCATCAATAGACCCATCCCCCAATAGTAGATCTCTCCCTCATCAACAGAAGATCCACCCAGCAACAGTAGGCCCCCCAGCAGCAATAGATTCACCAGAAACAATACCCCCCACAACAAAATACATTCCCCCAGTATCAATAGATCCATCCCAGCAACATTAGACCCCTACCAGTAACAATAGATATCCCAGCAGCCAGCATCAATAGACCCCTACCTCAACAGTAGAATGCATTTTTGGCAAGGACAACAGGTATTTTCTGTACTTGCTGAAAATGTTCTTAGACGAAAAAAGAAAACAAATGTAGCCACCACATCAAAGGACTTGTAAGCTGCACTATATTACCATTTTGATTTTTTGGTTTAAATCAGCGGTCTCCAAACTGCGGCCCTATGGCCCTTTGACACCAACAATGGGGCATCATTTCTGTTGCTGACACCAACAATGGGCACTATTCTCCCAACTGACACCATCAAAAGGGCACAATTCCTTCCATTGACACCGACAATGGGGCACAATTCCTTCCATTGACACCAACTATAGGGCACAATTCCTTCCATTGACACCAATGATGGGGCACAATTCCTTCCATTGACACCAATGATGGGGCACAATTCCTTCCATTGACACCAACGATGGGGCACAATTACTTCCATTGACACCAATGATGGGGAACAATTCCTTCCATTGACACCAACAATAGGGCACAATTCCTTCTACTGACACCAATGATGGGGCACAATTCCTTCCATTGGCACAGATAGGGCACAATTCCTTCCATTGACACCAATGCTGGGGCACTATTCCTTCCATTGGCACCAATGATAGGGCACAATTCCTTCTACTGACACCAATGATGGGGCAGAATTCCTTCCATTGGCACCAACGATAGGGCACAATTCCTTCTACTGACACCAATGATGGGGCACGATTACTTCCATTGACACCAAAGATGGGGCACAATTCCTTCCATTGACACCAAAGATGGGGCACAATTCCTTCAATTGACACCAACGATGGGGCACAATTCCTTCCGTTGACACCAATGATGGGGCACAATTCCTTCCATTGACATCAATGATGGGGAACAATTCCTTCCATTGACACCAACGATGGGGCACAATTCCTTCTACTGACACCAATGATGGGGCACAATTCCTTCCATTGGCACCAACGATAGGGCACAATTCCTTCCATTGACACCAATGATGGGGCACTATTACATCCATTGACATCAACGATGGGGCACAATTCCTTCCATTGACACCAACGATGGGGCACAATTCCTTCCATTGACACCAATGATGAGGCACAATTCCTTCTATTGACACCAACGATGGGCACAATTCCCTCCATTGACACCAACGATGGGGCACAATTCCTTCCATTGACACCAACGATGGGGTACAATTCCTTCTACTGACACCAATGATGGGGCACAATTCCTTCCATTGACACCAACGATGGGGCACAATTCCTTCCATGGACCTAGTTTGGCCCCCTTGAAGTCTGAAGGACAATAAACTGGCCCTTCGTTTAGAAAGTTTGGAGATAATAATTGGGAAATCACACTGCTATTCGAGAATGCCTAGTGCATAAAAGTCAACTGACGTTGCGGTTGATGATGATACTTGGCCCCATGTCGCATTCCATGGTCCCTTTTGCTTGTGTATATTTTATACCTTCTACTGATAAGCAAGGTGCTCACAAGGGTTTTAGAGGACCTACAGCAGTCATTCCCAACCAGGGTTTTGTAGAACCTTAGGGTTCCTCCAGAGGCGCCCAGGGGTTCCTCAAGCTGTGGCTGACTGACTGACCTCCTATTTGATGGTATTTGCACATTTCCAGGGCCAAAGCCACTTGGCTTAGCCAGTGGCATCACACCAATGACCTTTTTATCTTCCTGTAAGAGTGACCTCCTGACCACCATTGTGAAGGTTGCATTCTTCCCACTAACCCCCAATATAAAAGGCATTTTTTCCTACTAAACTCCAATGAAGTGGATTGAGCAGGGGCTCCCTTGAGAGCTGAAAACTATTTTAAAGGTTCCTTTGGGGCAATTTGGTTGAGAAAGGCTGACCTACAGAGTGACCATCGAGGAATGACTACAATGGAAGATGATGGGGATAATATTACAAGTAGTTATGTCTATTAGGGGTCGATTTACTAAAACTGGAGAGTGCAAAATCTGGTGCAGCTCTGCATAGAAACCAATCAGCTTCCAGCTTTTATTGTCAAAGCTTCACTGAACAAGCTGAAGATAGAAGCTGATTGGTTTCTATGCACAGCTGCATACCCCTGGAACCTCTTACTGTCATTGCATTGAGATTTCTTTGCTCACTAATTACAACAACTTTATAACTGCTTTGTGTTTCACCAAAAAACAAGAAAAATCAGCTAAAAACAAGAAAATGCAATAGTTCTGTAGAGAGGCATAACTAGAACCTTTGGGGCCCTGGTGCAAGAAACCATGAAGGGCCCCCCTGACTGCTGGGGCCCTTTCTATCAGTCCCAGGGCCCTTTTCTCCGAGCCCCTGAGGCCTTCCCCCTGAGCCTGGGGACCTTCCCTCTGGGCCAGAGCCCTTCTCACTGATCCCGGGACCCTTTCCTCCCGTTGCGGTGCCCTTTATAAACCCTGGTTCACACTGCTGCAACTTTATGATGCGATTTGCGACACGTAAAGTCACATGCATAGTCAAAGCACGTTTATTTCAATTGGTACTGTCTTAATCAATGCTACTTTTGCACTTTGGTGCAATTTGAGTGCCGCAGGATGCAATGTTAAATCACAAAAGTCACAACCAAGGGGGTGTCTGCACTGGGGGGGGTCTTCACCAAGGGGGGGGGGGTGTCTGCATTGAGAGGGGGGATCTGCACTGTGGTGTCTGCACTGAGGGTGGTCTGCACTGGGGGGCTCTGCACTGATGGGGGGCTCTGCACTGAGGGGGGTCTGTACTGAGGGAGAGGGGTCTATACTGTGGGAGGGGGTCTATACTGAGGAGGGGGGTCTGTACTGTGGAGGGGGGTCTGTACTTAGGGGGGTCTATATTAAGGAAGGGGGGTCTGTACTTAGTGAGGGGATATATACTGTGGGGGGTCTATACTGCAAGATGGGGTCTGTAGTTAGTAGAGGGGG
>BLSH010437729.1:644875-684191 GCA_018402905.1 Glandirana rugosa
ATATTTATATATATATATATATATAATATATATATATATATATATATATATATATATATATATATATATATATATATATATATATTTATATATTATAATTAATATAATACAAAAATAAAAATATTAAAAAAAAATAGAAAATTGTAAGCTTTCTATGTAAATTTGAAAGGATGCAGTGGTGCAAATGCTTCCAATTCTCATCAAATGCTAATGTTATGGCACCTTTAATTATTGGGACTTAACTAATAACAATCAAAATACATAAAATAATAATAATGATATTATCAATTATAATGATGTTATTATTATTATTATTAATGATGCAGCGGTGCAAAAAATAAATAAATATAAATATATATATATATTGTAATTAATATAATGTAAAAATATAAAAAAAAAAGTAGAAAATTGTAAGCTTTGTATGTAAATTTGAAAGGATGCGCCGGTGCAAAAAAAAAAAAAAATATATATATATATATATATTTATATATATTTATATATATATATATATATTTATATATTATAATTAATATAATACAAAAATAAAAATATTTAAAAAAATAGAAAATTGTAAGCTTTCTATGTAAATTTGAAAGGATGCAGTGGTGCAAATGCTTCCAATTCTCATCAAATGCTAATGTTATGGCACCTTTAATTATTGGGACCTAACTAATAACAATCAAAATACATAAAATAATAATAATGATATTATCAATTATAATGATATTATTATTATTATTATTAATGATGCAGCGGTGCAAAAAATAAATAAATATAAAAAAATATATATATATATTGTAATTAATATAATGTAAAAATATAAAAAAAGTAGAAAATTGTAAGCTTTGTATGTAAATTTGAAAGGAGGCAGCGGTGCAAATGTTTCCCATTCTCATGAAATGCTAATGTCATGTCACCTGTTGAATTACCCATTTGGCCCCTGCTTCCAACCTTCCTCCAGCTGTGTATGGACTCTGCTCTTTGCAGTTATTAGTATATGAATTGTATATTCCATCCGATGTCAGTGAGCGCTGATTCACTTTGACCCCTTTCACACCAAGGCGTTTTTCAGGCGTTTTTGCTCTAAAATTAGCACATCAAAAGCGCACCAAAAAACGCTCCCCATGCAGCTCAATGGATGCTTTCACACCGAGGCGTTGCGCTTGCTAGGCGTTGCTAAAAGTCCTGCAAGCAGCATCGTTTCAGCTTGTTTTGTGCGCTCAAAATAGCTCTTCAAAAACGCCCATGTCCATTGAAAATAATGGTTAAGCGCTTGAAAAGCGCTTAAAAAACGCCATTAGAGGGGCGCTATTTATAGCGCTAGCGCTTCAGAAGCACGGCAAAAACACACTAAAATGTCAACGCCTTGGTGTGAAAGGAGCCTTACTATTAGCTTGCGTTTTTGTTTGCAAATGTCCTGGCACCTTCAATTAATGGGGACTTAACAAATATCAAACAAAACAAATATATATATATATATATATATATATATATATATATATATATATATATATATATATATTTATATTATATACAAATATAATATAAAAGTAAAAAAAAAATAAAAAATGTTATGCTTTCTATATATATTTGAATGAATGCAGTGGTGCAAATGCTTCCAATTCTCATCAAATGCTAATGTTATGGCACCTTTAATTATTGGGACTTAACTAATAACAACCAAAATATATAAAATAATAATAATGATATTATTAATTATAATGGTGTTATTATTATTATTATTATTATTATTAATAATAATAATAATAAACAATATAATAAAATGCAATAATATAAAAAAAATAAAAATTGTAAGCTTTCTATGCAAATTTGAAATGACGCTCTAATAAAATACACTAATGTAATGACACCTTTAATTAAAGGAGACACAACTAATATCAGCCAAAGTATTAAAAATGATATAGTAATAATGATAATAATAATAAATATAATAACCCCTTAATCCTTAGGCTACTTTCACACTGAGCGCCCGTGCCGTCAGCGCTAAAGTGGCGCTCTTTTAGGGATACTTTTTGGCCGCTTACAAACAAAGATGGTAACATTTTGGGGCACTTTCAAAGCGCTGCCCATTCATTGCAATGGGCAGGGGCGTTTTGGTTACATCGCTCCCAACCATGGGCGTCCGCAGAAATTTTTTCAGGGGGGGGCATCATTTTAAAGTCACCTATGCTATGCTGCTTTTTGACATTATTACATTATCACAGTCAGAGACTGCAGACATAGTACAGGAGATGGTCAGAGACTGCGGACATGGTATAGGAGATGGTCAGAGACTGCGGACATGGTACAGGAGATGGTCAGAGACTGCAGACATAGTATAGGAGATGGTCAGAGACTGCAGACATAGTATAGGAGATGGTCAGAGACTGCGGACATGGTACAGGATATGGTCAGAGACTGCAGACATAGTACATGAGATGATCAGACACTGCAGACATAGTACAGGAGATTGACAGAGACTGCAGACATACTACAGGAGATCGTCAGAGACTGCAGACATAGTACAGGAGATGGTCAGAGACTGCAGACATATTACAGGAGATGGTCAGAGACTGCAGACATACTACAGGAGATGGTCAGAGACTGCAGACATACTACAGGAGATTGTCAGACACTGCAGACATAGTACAGGAGATGGTCAGAGACTGCAGACATACTACAGGAGATTGTCAGAGACTGCAGACATACTACAGGAGATGGTCAGACACTGCAGACATACTACAGGAGATGGTCAGAGACTGCAGACATACTACAGGAGATTGTCAGAGACTGCAGACATACTACAGGAGATGGTCAGACACTGCAGACATATTACAGGAGATGGTCAGAGACTGCAGACATACTACAGGAGATCGTCAGAGACTGCAGACATACTACAGGAGATGGTCAGACACTGCAGACATATTACAGGAGATGGTCAGAGACTGCAGACATACTACAGGAGATGGTCAGAGACTGCAGACATGATACAGGAGATGGTCAGAGACTGCAGACATAGTACAGGAGATGATCAGAGACTGCAGACATATTACAGGAGATGGTCAGAGACTGCAGACATACTACAGGAGATGGTCAGAGACTGCAGACATACTACATGAGATTGTCAGACACTGCAGACATACTACAGGAGATGGTCAGACACTGCAGACATACTACAGGAGATGGTCAGAGACTGCAGACATACTACAGGAGATCGTCAGAGACTGCAGACATACTACAGGAGATGGTCAGACACTGCAGACATAGTACAGGAGATGGTCTGAGACTGTGGACATAGTACAGGAGATGGTCAGAGACTACAGACATACTACAGGAGATGGTCAGACACTGCAGACATAATACAGGAGATGGTCTGAGACTGTGGACATACTACAGGAGATGGTCAGACACTGCAGACATAATACAGGAGATGGTCTGAGACTGCAGACATACTACAGGAGATGGTCAGACACTGCAGACATAGTACAGGAGATGGTCTGAGACTGTGGACATAGTACAGGAGATGGTCAGAGACTACAGACATACTACAGGAGATGGTCAGACACTGCAGACATAATACAGGAGATGGTCAGAGACTACAGACATGATACAGGAGAGGGTCTGAGACTGTGGACATGGCACACGAGACGATCAGAGACTTAATACATAGCCCAAGAGGATAAGGACCTAGTGGGCAACCCCCGATCCGATCCCTGATTCCAGGGGGGGGCAATTGCCCCCCCTTGCCCCTATCTGCGGACGCCCATGCTCCCAACCTGCCCCAAAGATGCTGCCTTTCCTAATGTCCTGCATGCCCAATGCCCGAGTGTAAAGAGACACACTGCAATGAATGGAAGGTCGTTTTCGGGCGCTTTCTAGAGGCTATTTCTAGCATTAAAGCATCTGAAAGCCGCTTCAGTGTGAAAGTAATCTAAGGCTACCTTTAGCTGTGCAGTGGTGGCCGGGGTGTACAAATGTGCGGTTGAGTCGCTTTTTTAGCGCCCCCTTTTAAGCTGCAATGGCAAAAGACTAGGGTGTTTACATGCTGCGGTGGCATCCAAGGCGCCATGTCCCAATTGGTGGGCAGCAAGCCCATTGAACGCGACCTATTCACGAGAACTGGGAAGCGCCGCTCAGACCCCGCAACCGCATGCTTTGCCATGCTTGTGGCGCATTTTTGTTTTGGCAAAAATGGGGTTAAAACGGGCAACGAGGAGGCGTCACCTCACGTTGCGGTGGACCTGCAATAATAAAGTAATCGTAACATATTATTTTTTTTTTACGTTGTATCTACTGTTTCATCTCCAAGAATCCACGTATTCAGCAGACCTGTGCCGTTTGCCATAGATGGATGGAATTAATATCTCCCTATCTCTCCTGCGATTTCTGTATCTGGAGGAACCTTATCTGCTTTCAGAGCCCCATTGAACTAGGATTTACTCGCGGCTTTTGTAGCGAGACAGAAGAACGCCACCGAAACAGCCAATACCCACCCAACCAGAGATAGGATATCTCCAAGATCTCTTCACAAACGTATTACCTCCTTATTCGAGCCATCAAGGCGTTCTCACCCTACCTCCTTGCCTTTGTAGAGCGCCCCGGCTCTTCCTTCTTCAGGCAGAATATCCACTACTCCCCCTATATTGTTAATGAGTAATTATAAGTTCAGATTACCCAGGAGAGGTGGGTAATTATCCGCTATCGGCGGGTCTAAGCAGGTAGGGCACATGTATCTCACCAAGTCCACGGCTCTGGCTTTTCATCCGATACGTCTAACAGGCAGTTTCTGCATTTTTCCAGCTTTTAAGAGTGCTTGGTTACAGGTAGACTCTTCGGGGAGCAACGCTTGGAGAAACTTATATTTATCTGATAACAGGGTGGGCTAAAAAAAAAAGAAGAAAGAAAAAGAAAAAATAGACCTCGCTAATCCGGCTTCATCGACAATTCCTGACATTCCGACAAGGAATGGATATCAGTACGGCCAAGAGGATATTTTAAACCTAAAGTAGAAGGCCGGTCTGCAACGACCAAAATGCCATAAAGATCAGCTTTTCTTTTTAGATCAGCATTTCTTAACCTTTTTTTAAGTCATGGCACCCTTTAAATGTATGCAAAATCTTGAGGGACCCCAGTCTAGAAAGTAAATGTTACTTCAATCAATGGGAAACCTGCACCTAGGATGATGCACATAATGGCCTTCAGGAAGTTACTTCACATCAGAGGTCCCTATTATGTCAGAGGTGCCCCATCACATAAGAGTTCTCCCACCATATTGGAGGAGTCCGATCACATCAGAGCCCCCCCCCCCTTCACATTAGATCTCCTCATCACATCAGAGTCCCCCCTTAACATTAGAGGTCCCCTCATCACATCAGAGCGCCCCCCTTCACATCAGAGGTTTTCCCATCACATCAGAGATTCCCCTTCACATCAGAGGTCCCCTCATCACATCAGAGCCTGCCTTCACATCAAAGGTTGCTCCCATCACATTAGAGGTCCCCCATCACATCAGAGGTCCCATCATGTCAGAGGACTTTGATCACATCAGAGCCCCCCCTTCCCATCAGAGGTTCCCCATCACATCTGAGGTCCCCTCATCACATCAGAGGTCCCACATCACATCAGAGGTTTCCCTATCATGTCAGAGGCCCCCAATCACATCAGAGCCCCCCCTTCACATCAAAGGTTTCCCTATCACATCAGAGGTTCCCTTCACATCAGAAGTCCTCTCATCACATCAGAGCCCCCTCTTCAAATCAGAAGCTCCCGCATCACATCAGAAGTCCCCTCATCATGTTTCCCCATCACATCGGAGGTCCACTCATAAGATCAACCCCCCCTCTCCCTTCACTTCAGAAGTCCCTCATCATATCAGAGAACCTCAATCACACCTGAGCCCCCCTGCACATCAGAGGACCCCCATCATGTCAAAGGCCCCCAATCACATTCAAACCCCTCCTTCCCATCAGAGGGAGGTCCACTCATGTCATAGGTGCCCCCCCCCCTTCCCATCAGAGGTTCCCCATCACATCAGAGGTTCCCCATCACATCAGAGGTCTGCCTTCACATCAGAGGCTCCCCCATCACATCAGAGGTTTCCCTATCATGTCAGAGGCCCCCAATCACATCAGAGCCCCCCTTCACATCAAAGGTTTCCCTATCACATCAGAGGTCCACCCATAACATCAAAGCTCCCCCCTTCACTTCAATGATGCCTCCTTCATATCAGAGGTCCCCATCATGTCAGAGGTCCCCATCATATCAGAGATCCCCATCATATCAGAGGTCCCCATCATATCAGAGGTCCCGTCACATCAGAGGCCCCCATCATGTCAGAGGTCCTCCATCAAATTAAAGCCCCCCTTTATATCGGGGATCCCCATCACATGAGAGGTCCCTCATCACATCAGAGGTACCCCGTCACATCAGAGGTTCCCTCGTCACATCAAAAGCCCTCTCATTACATCAGAGGTTCCCTTCACATCATAAGTTCCTCCTTCACATCAGAAGCCCTCTCATCACATCAGAGCCCCCTCTTCAAATCAGAGGCTCCCGCGTTACATCAGAAGTCCCCTCATCATGTTTCCCCATCACATCGGAGGTCCACTCATAACATCGGGCCCCCCCCCCCCTTCACTTCAGAAGTCCCTCATCATATCAGAGAACCTCAATCACATCAGAGCCCCCCTGCACATCAGAGGACCCCCATCATTTCAAAGGCCCCCAATCACATTCAAACCCCTCCTTCCCATCAGAGGTCCACTCATGTCAAAGGTGCCCCCCATCACATCAGAGGTCCCCCATCACATCAGAGCCCTCTCTTCACCTCAGAGGTCCCCCATCATGTCAGTTGCCACCATCACTGCACAACCCCCAAAAATTAGAGGCTCTCATCAGAGTAGCCCCTATACATCAAAGACCCCCTATACATGAGTCACCCCATCACATCAGATTCCCCTCATCACAGAGACCCCCAATCACATAGTTTTCCCACTAATCACACAGCCACCCCCTATCTTAAAGTCCCCCCAATCACACAGTCCCCTCCTCACGTCAGAGCCCGACTATTTGGCTCCAGCAGCAAGGCAGAGGGCGGGAGGTAGAGGAGGTCTGGAGGAGGTGGACTTACCTCCTGAATGGTGGGGGGGGCCTGCATGCCACCTGCCCTGGATCAGGGCCATGTGTTGCCATGGTGCAGGCAAGCCAGCTGCCATCATCATAGCAACGAATGACGCTGTTCGTCCTGGCCCTAGGACATCATTGTTTGTTATGGTGCTGGAACGGGGATGGGGTGAGTGGTGTCAGATGAGAGATCAGATTACACAGACTGCAGAATGGGCCATGCAAAAAAGGAAATCACCCCCCCCCCCCCCACCCCCTTGCTTGACTTTCCAGCTTTCTATTCAATGAGTGCAACCTTGTTGACCACTGAGCCATGCTTACTGACCAGGGATGGGGTGGGATCTTGGTAAAAAATTGAGTGTGGGGGTGGGGGGGATAGAAGGTTTAAATAGTTAATTTCATGTTCACTATTAGAAAAAAACAATTGTAGATAAAAGGTTGATGCAATTTTAAACTGAGCGCTGTCCTATGGCGTAGAGCGGTTGGTCTGTCTGAAAACCAGATTTTGGTGAACACAGAGATGATTCCCGGCCTCCTCCTGGTGTCTTTGTCAGCACAATTACAGGAAGGTTAAAAAGGCAGGACCTCTCCTTAACATATTCCGCAAGGCCGTTCTCCTCTTCATAGTGTCTTCATGTTACAATCATTTGCTTCATGAATTCTTTATTACATTAATCAGCGTTGATGTACAGACTCATTAGAAAATGAGCTGCCAAGGTAAGATCTGTCAGATTGAGGAGACCATTGACAAGGAGGCCTCGCTCCCGGAGGAGGCTTTACATGAGACAAGTGGAAGGAAGAAAAGACGGCAGTTTGTCAGACCTTGCGTTGTGTCCTCGCCTTCTTCTCGCCCTGTGCCTTGTGTGCCCAGAGATGGTCACTGGGACTTATAGAGAGGATCTCTGGGACATACAGAAATGATCACTGGGACTTACAGAAATGATTGCCAGGACTTATAGAGATGATCACTGGGACTTATAGAGAGGATCTCTGGGACTTATAGAAATGATCACTGGGACTTATAGAAATGATCACCAGGACTTATAGAGATGATCACTGGGACTTATAGAGATGATCACCGGAACTTATAGAGATGACCACAGGGACTTATAGAGATGACCACAGGGACTTATAGAGATGACCACAGGGACTTATAGAGATGATCACTGGAACTTATAGAGATGACCACAGGGACTTATAGAGATGACCACAGGGACTTATAGAGATGACCACAGGGACTTATAGAGATGATGACCGGGACTTATAGAGATGATCACCAGGGCTTATAGAGAGGATCACTGGAATATATAGAAATGATCACTGGGACTTATAGAGATGATCACAGGGATTTATAGAGCTGATCGCCAGGACTTATAGAGATGATCACTGGAATATATAGAAACGAGCACCGGGACTTATAGAGATGATCACAGGGACTTATAGAGATGATCACTGGGACTTATAGAGATGATCACTGGAATATATAGAAATGATCCTTGGTATTTATAGAGATAACTGGGATTTATAGAGATGGTCACTGAGACATATAGAGATGATGACCAGGACATACATAGATTATCACTGGGACATATATAGATGATCATTAGGACATAAAGAGATGAAGACAAGAACATACAGAGATTATCACTGGGACATATAGAGATGATGACCAGGACATACAGGGATGATCACTGGGGCATATAAAGATTATTAGTTTTGGGCGATTTGTAAAGATGTTGCATTGTGTCCTCGTCTTCTCACCCTTTTCCTTGAGTGCCAGAGATTGTCATTGGGACATATAGAAAAGTTGACCAGGGCATACAGAGATGATCACTGGGACATATAGGGGTGATCACTGGGACATATAGAAATGATGAACGGGACATATAGGGGTGATCACTGGGACATATAGAAATGATGAACGGGACATATAGGGGTGATCACTGGGACATATAGAATTTAACACTGGGATATATAGAGATGATCAATGGGACACATAGAGATTATCACTGGGAGGTACAAAGAGTATCAGGTTTTTGTCTTCTCGCCCTTTTCCTTGTGTGCCCAGAGATTGTCACTGGAACATACAGGAATGATCACTGGAACATATAGAGATTATTACTGGGAGATACAGAGAGTTTTGGGCAGTTTATAAAGATGTTGCATTATCTCCCGGTCTTCTCACTCATTGAGTGCCCAGAGGTTGCAAATGGCACATATAGAAATTTTGACCAGGACATATAGGAATGATCACTGGGACATATAGAGATGATGGCCAGGACATATAGAGATGATTAACGGGACATATAGAGATGATTAACGGGACATATAGAGATGATTAATGGGACATATAGAGATGCTCACTGGGAGGTACAGAGAGTATCGGGGGGTTTGTCTTCTCGCCCAGAGATTGTCACTGGAACATATAGAAATGATCACTGGCACATACAGAGAGTATCACTGGGGCATGCAGTATAGAGATGATCAATGGGACATATAGAGGTAGTTATTGGGACCTATAGAGATGATTACAGGGACCTATAGAGATGATTACAGGGACCTATAGAGATTATATATAAAGAGGATCACTGGGATATATAGATGTTTCCACTGGAATGAATAAAGTTCACTGGGACATACAAAGATTATCATTGGAATATATAGATCCATAGTGATATATATATATCACTGGGATATATAAAGAGGATCACTGGGACAATAGAGATTTTCACTGGGATGTATGAGATCAGTGGGACATATAGAGATTTTCACTGGGATGTATGAGATCACTGGGACATATAGAGATTATCACCAGGACATGTAGAGGTGATCACTGGGACATATATAGAGATGTCTATCCATCTGATCTTCTCTCCCATGTACCATCCAGTTGCGCACTGGGCAGTATATTCCGTGGCATGGACAGCTCATACTTCTACCTGCCAAGTATTGTCAGTAAAATGATATTTGTTTCCTGACAGATTTCCCTCTCTCGGTTCTTTCCCGGGGGCCTGGAAAAGTTAAGGATACTTTGGAACGAAAAACATTTAAAAAAGGAGGTGTGTTTTTCCATATTATAGCCAACATGTAACTTTACACCCTCGGGCAAAGACTTATTTGAAGGACAAAGAATTTGGAATGAACTCCCTGAGTCTCCATACTATTGGATGCCGCTGGCATCTGACCAGCAGATTAACATCCTGAAAGTAAATATTAAAACGCTTTATTTGGTGATAATTGCTGAAATATTAATTGAGGCGATTCGGAGGTTGTTTTTTTCCCTTCCTTCTGGCAAGTCGGATTATAGTGTAACCAAAGCCACTTCTTCTTAAAGGGACTCTGTTCTGGATTTTCCGCCAGTGTGCGTTTTGAGTTACAAAGTTTACCTAAAGTAGTTTTGATGAGACATTCACATTTCTGGACAATGGACAAACTAAAAGAATGTAGAAAGAAGCGCCAAACCAAAAAGAATGAAGGAATCCAAGATGCTTTGATTGTTTATACATTGGTTATAATAAATAGTTAATGCTTTTCAGGGGCCAAAAAACTCCCCCCACATCAAGCCTTCAAGCGAGATACGGACTTTGTTATTGTGCTCCCTGCCAAGTGATGTGGGCACACTCAAGGCACAGGGTCTAAGTGACAGCTGGTCTTCACCAGAGCTCTTGATGGTGGAAATCATCCCTAGCGGTCCCGGATTTCTTCGCTGCAAGCTATCACCAAGTTTGGGCCCACAGGAGTACCCCACCATGGGGGTAGCTGCACTAGAACAGCTACAGTTAGGAAACTGTACAGGAAAGATAGCTAGGCATAAGAGAGAGTAGTCAGGTTCAGGCAGAGCTCATGGACAAGCAGCAGTAAAGAGAGAATTCAAAGGCAAGCAGCAGTCATGGGCAGGCAGCAGGCAAGAGAATAGTCAGGTCTGGGCAGAGGTTGTGGGCATTCAGCAGGCATAGAGTATCCAGGTTCAGACAGTGACCATAGGTAGGCAGCAGGTAAGAGAGTGGTTAGGTCCAGGCAGAGATCGTGGGCAGGCAAGAGAGTAGCCAGGTCCAAGCAGTGGTCATAAGAATATGGCAGGCAAGAAAGCAGTCAGGTCCAGGCAGCGGTGTGGGCAGGCGGCAGCTGGCAGGCAACAGAGTAGTCAGGTCTAGGCAGCGGTCATGGGCAGGCAAGAAAGTAGTTAGGTCCAGACAGTGGCTGTGGGCAGGCAGCAGGCAAGAAAGTAGTCAGATCCAGGCAGTGGTCATAAGATTATGGCAGTCAAGAAAGTAGCCAGGTCCAGGCAGCAGTCATAAGAAGATAGCAGGCAAGAGAGTAGTTATGTTCAGGCAATGGTCACAAGATGGCGGCAGTCAAGAGAGTAGTCAGATCTGGGCAGTGGTCGTGGGCAGGCAGCAGGCAAAAGAAAAGTCAGGTCCAGGCAGCGGCTGTGGGCAGGCTAGAAAGTAGTCAGGTCCAGGCAGCGGTCATAAGAATATGGCAGGCAAGAGAATAATCAGGTCTGGGCAGAGGTGTTGGGCAGGCATAAGGCCAGAGAATAGTCAGGTCTAGGCAGCAGGTGTGGGCAGGCGGCAGGCAAGAGAGTAGTCAGGTCCAGGCAGTGGCTGGGGGCAGGCAGCAGGCAAGAGAGTAGTCAGGTCCAGGCAGTGGCTGTGGGCAGGCAGCAGGCAAGAGAGTAGTCAGGTCCAGGCAGTGGCTGTGGGCAGGCGGCAGCTTGGAGGCAATAGAGTAGTCAGGTCTAGGCAGCGGTCATGGGCAGGCGGCAGGCAAGAAAGTAGTCAGGTCCAGACAGTGGCTGTGGGCAGGCAGCAGGCAAGAAAGTAGTCAGATCCAGGCAGTGGTCGTAAGATTATGGCAGTCAAGAAAGTAGCCAGGTCCAGGCAGCGGTCATAAGAAGATAGCAGGCAAGAGAGTGGTTAGGTTCAGGCAATGGTCAGAGATGGCGGCAGTCAAGAGAGTAGTCAGATCTGGGCAGTGGTCGTGGGCAGGCAGCAGGCAAAAGAAAAGTCAGGTCCAGGCAGTGGCTGTGGGCAGGCAGCAGGCTAGAAAGTAGTCAGGTCCAGGCAGCGGTCATAAGAATATGGCAGGCAAGAGAATAATCAGGTCTGGGCAGAGGTGTTGGGCAGGCATCAGGCCAGAGAATAGTCAAGTCTAGGCAGCAGGTGTGGGCAGGCGGCAGGCAAGAGAGTAGTCAGGTCCAGGCAGTGGCTGTGGGCAGGCAGCAGGCAAGAGAGTAGTCAGGTCCAGGCAGTGGCTGTGGGCAGGCAGCAGGCAAGAGAGTAGTCAGGTCCAGGCAGCAGTCATAAGAAGGTGTCAGGCAAGAGTAGTCAGGTCTGGGCAGACAGCTGGAAAAAGAGTAGCCAGGTTCAGGCAGTGGTCATAAGCAGGCAGCAGGTATGAGAATATTTAGGCCTGGGCAGAAGTTAAAGGCAAGTGGTAGACAAGAGAGTAGGCCTGTTAACACCGAGCTGCACATAATGGGGGCAAGCATGTGATCATGGTTGAAAACAACTTAGAGAGGAGGTTGTGGGGTACCGGAAAAAAAAAGGGGAATACAGCCTCTCCTGTGACCCTCTAGATTTACCTATCAGTTAACCCTTGCAGTGTGTGTTGTGGGGGAGCTTGCAAAAATATTTTTTTGCTGTGGCCAGAGTTGGGCTTTACATTTGCTAAAACCCTTGCAATGTGCATGGCTAATGTAGAAATAATTTTCTCCCCAGCAAAATCCGAATCTCGTTTAGAGATTGCCCCTAGCAATTTTGACCTAAGGATGATGGGAACTGTAGTCTGTCGTGAACTTGGCCGTCACCGCAGATCGCTCCCTGATCTAGCAGCTCCACTTCGAGAGGGATTAAAACAACACACCTGTGCGCTATTGAGAAACCCGACAATGCAGCCATCTTTCATCCTGCATTAAGTGCATTGTTTGCTTTGACATAAACTCGCTGGAAGCCATTGGGCGACACGTGACTCCGACAAGGCGAAGTTATTAGGAAACCGTAAAATGACACATTTCATTTCATCCGCGGTATCAATGCAAAAAAAAAAAAATTGGATGGGGGTCAAACTACGGATGCCCCATTCAGAGGGAAAACAGATCTGTTTGCTCTGCTAACAGGAGGGAGTTCAATAGCTGCCATCCAGATAATATTTTACAGGGGAAGAGATCACTGACTATACAGAGTCCAAAACCAGCTGTGAAAAGGAGACAGTTGTCACCGGACAGTTGTCCCCATCAGGAGGTTTCCCCTCACTTCCTGCTTTGATGACAACTTTAGATTTCTTCCCACGTATTGTCAATGGAATGACAGCCATATGGACAGGAAATAAGAGTAATTCTGCCTGGTGGGTACCCAGGAGGGTTCAAGCCTTCCCCACTGTATTACTTTAAATCTGACCTCCAGCCTTCTATTCAGTTTTGCACAGTTCTAAAGGTCTCATCTTCTGTACTGATGTTGCTTACTTTTTCACTGGACACTGTGAGCTTCTCACAATGTGCATTAGAAGCTGCAGCAAGTCAGATAGAGCCCCGCCTCATTTCCTGGCTATATCATCTAGTCCAGTGGTCTCCAAATTGAGGCCCAGGGGCCGGATGCGGCCCTTTGCTTGCTTTTATCCAGCCCTTGGGGCACTATTTCGTTCACTGACACCGACGAAGGGTCACAATTCCTACCATTGACACCAATGATGGGGCACAGTTCCTCCCAGTGACACCAGCAATGGGGCCCAATGACACCTATGACGTGATACAATTCCTCCCAATGACACCAATGATGGGGCACAATTCCTCCCAATGACACCAATGATGGGACACTATTCCTGCCACTGATACCAACAATGGGGCACAATTCCTTTCATTGATACCAATGATGGGGCACTATTCCTCCCACTGATACCAACAATGGGGCACAATTTCTTCCATTGATACCAATGATGGGACACTATTCCTCCCGATGACACCAAAAATGGGGCACAATTTCTATCAATGACACCAACGATGGGGCCTAATGACACCAATGATGAGGCACAATTCCTACCAATGGCACAGACAATGGGGCACACTTCTTCTCTCTGACTCCAAAGATGGGGCATGGTTTACTCCAACTGATGTTGGGACATTTTTTACTCCCGCTGGCCACTGTCTGATGCCCTAAAGTCTGAAGGACAGTGAACAAGCCCATTGTTTAGAAAGTTTGGAGACCCCTTATCTAGTCCTTTCATTCCCAGCCTGGTTGTTCCTGGCCCACCCCTTTCATTCATTGGATTTCAGCTCTTTTAATCATGGCGGCTCGGCATCACAGGTGGGTCTCACCTAGGATGGTCTCTATGCAAGTAAAGCCTGCCTAGGAATGCCCACTTCACCCATCAAGGTATTTTCATATTTGCATAGCTCCTCCCACTGCTGAGAGCCCTTGAGAGGAGTACTAAGGCAGGGTGCTATGATGTTTTAGGGAAACTATGTACAGCACCCTGTCTGCCCCTCCTACCAGCCATGATCTGCCCCCATTGCATAGAGAAGCACAGACACCCTATAATGACAGCACTGGAAATAAAATAAGGTATATAATGAAGACAATATTTTACAATTCCATTGCCATGTTAATGAGTGGGGAGGAGGATCAGGGAAGGCAAAATATAAGCAGATTAAACTTCAACATTAAAGTTTTGGATAGAGTAAGGAAAGGTTAGAACTCCTGAATGGCTTTTAATTCTATCCTGTCCTAGAGACATTTCACTTCCCTTCCTATCATGGAGACATTTGTTGCCAGCGGTTTAGACATTAATGGCTGTGTGTTGAGTTATTTTGAGGGGACAGTAAATTTACACTGTTATACAATCTGTACACTCACTACTTTACATTGTAGCAAAGTGTCAGCTCTTCAGTGTTGTCACATGAAAAGATAGAAGAAATGGGAGGGGTGTACTTACTTTTGTGAGATACTGTATATAAAATATATATGATAGTAATGTAACAATATTACTGTACAGTTTATATATATATATATATTAGTATAAAAATGTAAAATATATATTAGTATAAAAATGTAAAATATAATATATATAAAAAAGCAGGGAACATGCTTGGGAAGTTCAGATTGAGTGGAAGATAGGAATAAAAGAAGCGAACAGGTTAAAAATGTCAAACTCTTTTCATATAAAAAATCTTAAAACATAATAAATAAATTAATATATACTATAATATGATATTAATAAAACAATATTACTATACTATATATATATATATTAATATAAAAAAATAAAAAATATAATACATAAAAAAAACAGGGAACCTGCTTGGGAAGTTCAAATTTAGCGCCATTCAGTGGAAGATGAGAATAAAAGAAGCGAACAGGTTAAAAATGTCAAGCTCTTTTCATATAAAAAATTGTAAAACATATATTAATAAATAAATATATACTATAATATACCTTAGATAGTAAGCTCTTTGGGGGTAGGGACTGATGTGAATGCAAAATGTATATGTAAAGCGCTGTGTAAATTAACAGCGCTATATAAGTACCTGAAATAAATAAATATTATGATATTAATAAAACAATATTATTATACAGCATATATATATACATTATTATGAAAAAATTAAAAATATAATACATTAAAAAAAACAGGGAACCTGCTTGGGAAGTTCAAATTTAGCGCCATTCAATGGAAGATGAGAATAAAAGAAGAGAATGGGTTAAAAAGTTCAAGCACTTTTCATATAGAAAATATTAAAACATATATTACAAATATGAATTATATATATATATATATATTAAGAAAAAAATAACATAAAAAAAAGAGAAAACAGGGAACATACTTGGGAAAGTCACATTTAGTGCCATTCAGCGGAAGAGAATAAAAGAAGACCGGGTAAAAATTTCAAACTCTTTCACATAAAAAAAAAATATTAAATCATATATTAAAATATATAAATAAGTATAAATATTAAAATATATATTATATATAAAAATAGAATTACCATTTAAGATTACACACAAAAAAAAAAAAAGCAAAGTTGCAGATGTTTCAACAGCTGCCGCGATTTCTTCCTCTGGCATCCTGGGTGGAGCATCAATTTTTTTTTTTTTACCAAGGGGTATCCTGCAACTTTCCTTCCACTCTGCCAGCGACGACTCGGAACCAGCAAAGCCCCTGAAACCAGAGACAGTGGCTGCCATCTAGTGAGGGTCTCCTAAGCAGCGTGCATCGTGGGAAAAGCACAAGATGAAGTCCCAGAAAGTGGCCATTGTCTGCGAGAGATTAAAGCCCCAAAAGCCGTATTGTCTGGCCGGGGGATAAATCTTCCCCCTGTCACTCAAGAGCTGAATTCAATTCCCCTCCATTTCTATAAGGGGCTTATCTGTCCTGAATAGAGGGGTACACGGCCACCATAAGGAAGCATATTAAGGCCGATTCTTTCTTAGACATCACCAGCAAACGGCCGGACAAATGGGATGAGATTCATTTAGCCGCAATCACTGTATGGAAGGATGTATCTTAATGAAGACGAAATTGCCGGCCCCGCCATTCACATGCAAATCCCTAAATTAAACTTTATGACTGTCTCCCCTCGCTGACTCGCTAAACGCTCTTCATAGCGCCGGATCGTTTTTTTTTTTTTTGGGTCTTGACCAAATTATTTGAAATGTTTGTGTTATGGAAACAATAAGAAGTGAACCATTGGGTGCGCCATATATATAACACCATATACATTGTATCTATTTCTATAGTTTTAGGTGTTTATTGAATTTAAATCTGACCTCCGGCCTTCTCTTCAGTCTTGCACAGCGGTAGCGGCTTCTCTCCTGGACTGAAACGGCTTCCTCTGATTTCACTGCACACTGTGAGCTCCTCACAATGTGCATTAGAATCAAATAGAGCCGCCTCATTTCTTGGCATCATCTAGTCCAGGGTTTCTCAACCAGGGTTCCGTGGAACCCAGGGGCGTAACGATAGGGGTTGCGATTGCAACCGGGCCCCGTGCTCCAGGGGGCCCATGTGCCTCCCTTGTACACCTGGATAGGAGGGATGGAGGGGGCGGCATTTAGAGGAACCACTCTCCTCCATTTTCCTCCTAATGCAGGAGATTGGTTCCTCTATATGCTGCCCCCGCCGCCCCTCCTATCCAGTTTACTTGTCTTCTGCTGTTCCCAGGGTCCCTGGGTGCTTCCCTGGTCCCCCCCACAGAGCTGCTGTCTTCCCCCCTCCTGTAGAAGATGAGTCATGATGGAGAGATGGGAACGGGTCGGTAAATTTGTCATTTACCACCTCCTTCCTTTTCTGAATGGACAGAGTCAGTGATTGGTACCAATTGGTTCATTCATAACTGAAGCATAGTAAACCGTTTTTATTATACTTCAGTTTCTGAATGAATGGGAGGCTCGGTGCACAGCTATTCCTGTCCATTCATTCTGTGCAGCTGAGGCCACACAGATGGAGATTGAGAGCTGAGGTTTGTTTAGACCCCCTGATATCTCATTAACGCCCCCCAACAGAGCTCCTAAAAAAAATTGTAAAAGAAATAAAATGAAATGGTAAAAAAATAATAAAATTCAAAACTACTGACACCAGTGAGGGAACTATCAGGATTGCAAAGGTTGCAATTGCGACCGGGCCCCTGGCATTTCACCACCATGGGGAGGGCTGAAGATGGCAGTAAGGGGGCACCCTGCAGAACTTGTGAAAGGGCCCCACTGCAGGACCGTAATAAAGGGACCTGCAATGGGAGTAAACGGTCCCAGGATCAGTGGGAAGAGGGAAGGACCCTGGCCAGGGGTCAGGGGGGCCCTTCATAATTTCTTGCACCAGGGCCCTGAACTTTCTTGTTACGCCTCTGGTGGAACCCTAGGGTTCCTCCAGAGGTTGCTAGGGGTTCCTTGAGCAATGGTCAATTTCTACCTCTCAGATAAATTCCCAATAATACCATTGATCTTTTTAGCTATCTGTAAGGGGGGAATTCTTCCCAATGACCACAAGTGTAAGGAGCATTCTTCCCATTGACCATCACACTAATGTATCAGGAGTTGTAGATTTTTAATTTTCAGCAGGGGTTCCCTGAGACCGGAGAATTATTTCAAGGGTTCCTTTGTGTTGAAAAGGTTGAGTAGGGCTGCTCTACCCTTTTCTTCCCAAGCCTGACTGTCCCTGGCCCACCCCTTTTATTCATTGGATTTGACTTATTCACATGTGGGCATACGCAAGCACCGCCTGCCTAGGGACGACCACTCCTCCAGACTGACATCCACCCATCAAGGCATTCTGATATCTGCATAACTCCTCCCAAGGACCCACCCGCTGCTTGAATTAAGCCTGAGCTCTTAAGAGGAGTACTGAGGCTATGAGGTTTTCAGTAAGCACCCTGCCGGCCCCTCCCACCAGCCATTTTGCATTGCATAGAGAAGCACAGAGACCCAGTGATGATGTCACTGGGTCTTAAATAAGGTATGTAATGAAAATGGGTTTTATTTGAAAAGGTCATTAGCATGTTGATGGGGGGAGCCAAGGAATACATAATTTAAGTAGAAAAAAAATCATCTTTAACTTTTACTAGGAGTAGCAGATTTGTAAGGCTTAGACATATGGACTAAAAAAAAAATAAAAATGAGGTAAAATAAATTAAAAAAATAAAATGAAAATGTTTTCCTAGGACTGTGCCAAGCCTTGGGATGTACCAAAATAGATATTAGCAGAGGTTTCCATAGACCTGAACATTTTTTCATGGGTTCCTTCATGTTTATAAAGATGAGAAAGTCTGATGTACCATGTGTTGTAGACATTGTAGAAATCTGTACACCTGAAAGCTACTTAATGGGCTCCTCCATGTTAAAAAAAAAGTTGAAAAGGGCTGATGTACAATGATTTGTAGACATAGTAAATATCAGTAGGGGTTCCCATAGACCTGAAAGTAATTTCACAAGTCCCTCCATTATAATGTAGTTGAGAAGGTCTGATGTACCACCAGTTGTAGACACAGTAGATATTAATAGCAGTTCCCATAGACCTGAAAGTTATTTCATGGATTCCTCCATGTTAATAAAGTTGAGAGTCTGATTTACCATAAGTTGTAAACATAGTATATATTAGAAGGGGTTCCCATAGACCTGAACGTTACTAGAAATCGGTAGGGGTTCCCATAGACCTGAAAGTTTTTCCATGGGTTCCTCCATGTTAACAAAGTTGAGTAGGTCTGATGTACAATAAGTTGTAGACATAGTAGAAATCGGTAGGGGTTCCCATAGACCTGAAAGTTATTTCATGGATTCCTCCATGTTAATAAAGTTGAGAAAGTCTGATTTACCATGAGTCGTAAGCATAGTAGATATTAGAAGGGGTTCCCATAGACCTGAAAGTTAACAGATATCGGTAGGGGTTCTCATAGACCTGAAAGTTTTTCCATAAGTTCCTTCATGTTAACAAAGTCGAGAAGGTCTGATGTACTAAGAGTTGTAGACATAGTAGAAATCTGTTGGGGTTCTTATATCCCTGAATGTAATTTCATTGGTTCCTCCATGTTGAATTAAAATTGAGAAAGTCTGATGTACCATGAGTTGTAGACATAGGAGAAATTGGTAGGAGTTCCGATAGACCTGAAAATCATTCCATAGGTTCCTCCATGTTAATAAACTTGAGAAGGTCTAGACATAGTAGATATTGGTTGGGGTTCTCATATCCCTGAAAGTCATGGGTTCCTCCATGTTGAATAAAAGTTGAGAAGGTCTGATGTACCATGGGTTGCAGACATAGGAGAAACCGTTAGGTGTTGCCATAGACCTGAAAGTTATTCCATGGGTTCCTCCATGTTAATGAAATTGACAAAGTCTGATTTTTTTTTTTTTTTTGAATCAGAAAACACAAAGTCTGATTTTAAACAGTCTGGGGAAGGGAGTATGGGGACATATTGGGTAAAAGGTATTCCACCATCCATATTATTTAGCTTATTAGCCTACTGTTCAATTTAATGTGCCATAAGTTGTAGTCATAATAGATATTAGAAGGGGTTCCCATAGATCTGAAAGTTATTTTATGGGTTCCTCCATGTTAAAAAAGTTGAGAAAGCCTGATATACCATGAGCTGTAGGCATAGTAGATGTTGGTAGGGGTTCTTATAGAACTAAAAGACAATTCATGGGTTCCTCCATGTTACAAAAGTTGAGAAAGTCTGATATACCATGAGTTGTAGACATAGTAGATATCAGTAGCGGTTTCCATAGACCTGAAAGTTATTTTATGGGTTCTTCCATGTTAATAAAAGTGACAAAGTCTGATTTTGGACAGTATAGGGAAGGGGGTATGAGGACATATTAAGTAAGAAGGTTGAGAAGAGTTGTGAAAGTCTGATGTACCATAAGTTGTAGTTATAGTAGATATTAGCAGGGGTTCCCATAGACCTGAAAGTTATTTCATGGGTTCCTCCATGTTACAAAAGTTGAGAAAGCCTGATATACCATGAGCTGTAGGCATAGTAGATGTTGGTAGGGGTTCTCATAGAACTAAAAGACAATTCATGGGTTACTCCATGTTACAAAAGTTGAGAAAGTCTGATATACCATGAGTTGTAGACATAGTAGATATCAGTAGTGGTTTTCACAGACCTGAAGGTTATTTTATGGGCTCTTCCATGTTAATAAAGGTGACAAAGTCTTATTTTGGACAGTCTAGAAAAGGGGGTATGATGAGGACATGTTGAGTAAAAAGGTTAAGGAGAGCTGAGAAGAGTTGAGAAAGTCTGATGTACCATAAGTTGTAGATATACAGTCGACAGTTCCCGGCCTCAGTCGTTCGTGGATTTTTCCTCCCCGGCAGATGCAGCCCAGCATTCCTGGATCATAACAGTTTACCGCCTTTAGCTATCTCCAGTATTTCGCTGAGCGTTGTTTTCTTCATTTTGTTATTCTTAAAGCCCTAAGATTCTGCCCGAACGCCCTGCACCTTATAAGGCTTGTGGCAATGAACCGAAGCACCAGAAGAAATTTAAAAATAGGCATTTTTTTAATCACATCCAAAGTTTGCCTTTTTTTTCCAATTCGGGCACGCTGCGAACGTAACTTTGGGGGTCGACTGTAGTAGATATTAGCAGGGGTTCCCATAGACCTGAAAGTTATTTCATGGGTTCCTCCATGTTAATAAAGGTGACAAAGGGATTTTGGACAGTCTAGGGAAAGGGGGTCTGAGGAGATATTGAGTAAGAAGGTTGAGAAGGGTGGAGAAAAGTTGAGAAAATGTGATGTACCATAAGTTGTAGATACAGTAGATATAAGTAGGGGTCCCCATAGACCTGGAAGTTATTTCATGGGTTCCTCCATGTTAATAAAGGTGACAAAGTCTGATTTTGTACAGTCTGGGGAAGAGGTTAAGGGGACATATTGAGTCAGAAGGTAGAGAAAAGTTGAAAAAGTATGTTGTACCATAATTTGTAGATATAGTAGATATTAGCAGGGGTTCCCATAGACCTGAAAGTAATTTAATGGGTTCCTCCATATTAATAAAGGTGACAAAGTGATTTTGGACAGTCTAGGGAAGGGGTATGAGGAGATATTGAGTAAGAAGGTTGAGAAGAGTTGAGAAAATCTGATGTACCATAATTTGTAGATACAGTAGATATAAGCAGGGGTTACCATAGACCTGAAAGTTATTTCAAGGGTTCTTCCATGTTAATAAAGGTGACAAAGTCTGAATTTGTACAGTCTGGGGAAGAGGTTACGGGGACATATTGAGTAAGGAGGTTGAGAAAAGTTGAAAAAGTATGTTGTACCATAATTTGTAGATATAGTCGATATTAGCAGGGGTTCCCATAGACCTGGAAGTTATTTCATGGGTTCCTCCATATTAATAAAGGTGACAAAGTGATTTTGGACAGTCTAGGGAAGGGGTATGAGGAGATATTGAGTAAGAAGGTTGAGAAGAGTTGAGAAAATCTGATGTACCATAATTTGTAGATACAGTAGATATAAGCAGGGGTTACCATAGACCTGAAAGTTATTTCAAGGGTTCTTCCATGTTAATAAAGGTGACAAAGTCTGAATTTGTACAGTCTGGGGAAGAGGTTACGGGGACATATTGAGTAAGGAGGTTGAGAAAAGTTGAAAAAGTATGTTGTACCATAATTTGTAGATATAGTCGATATTAGCAGGGGTTCCCATAGACCTGGAAGTTATTTCATGGGTTCCTCCATATTAATAAAGGTGACAAAGTGATTTTGGACAGTCTAGGGAAGGGGTATGAGGAGATATTGAGTAAGAAGGTTGAGAAGAGTTGAGAAAATCTGATGTACCATAATTTGTAGATACAGTAGATATAAGCAGGGGTTACCATAGACCTGAAAGTTATTTCATGGGTTCCTCCATGTTAATAAAGGTGACATAGTCTGATTTTGTACAGTCTGGGGAAGAGGTTACAGGGACATATTGAGTAAGGAGGTTGAGAAAAGTTGAAAAAGTGTGATGTTGATGTACCATAATTTGTAGATATAGTCAATATTAGCAGGGGTTCCCATAGACCTGGAAGTTATTTCATGGGTTCCTCCATGTTAATAAAGGTGACAAAGTCTGATTTTGTACAGTCTGGGGAAGAGGTTAAGGGGACATATTGAGTAAGAAGGTTGAGAAAAGTTGAAAAAGTATCGTGTACCATAATTTGTAGATATAGTAGATATTAGCAGGGGTTCCCATAGACCTTAAAGTCATTTCATGGGTTCCTCTATAAACATAAAGTTGACAAATGCTGATTTAACAGTCTGGGGATATATTGGGTAAAAAGGTAAAGAAGTTCTAAGTGAGTCAACGGATCCCTTTGCCAGTTCATTGAGCAGGTCCAATCACCCGAAGGTCACCCACTCTGGGCAAATGATCATCTTCAAGTTTCAATCACCATGCAGGTGAATGGATCCTCCTATTACTGTTTATTATTATTGTGTTGACTGTACATTTGTCACGTCAGTTGCGGTTACCTCCTGTTGAAAACTCACACGGGTCGTAAATCTCTCCACTTCTTCTCCTTTTTCTTTCCTTTCAGTCCTCCCGAAATAAGATGATTTACAATATACCCTCAACATGCTGGCCATAAACGTAGCTTTAAAAGTATATGTTCCATCTTGTAGCAACTCTGCTCAGATTAGTCGTTTTATTGCTTGACCCCGTCGCGCGCCGAATAAACAAACTGTAAACCTCCCGCAACATTTGCGAGATATTGCCCTAAACGACCCATGTAAAGGGTTCTGTTACACTTCGAGAGCGACCATATTAATCTTCTTCCTTTATTTGGACAGTAAGTTTTACTATTGAAATGCGGACAGCTTTACAACGGGACAGGAAGTGCTGGCGGGGCGAGACAGGCCCTTCCGAAAAACTTTGCGCAACGCAAGCCAGAACTTCAGTAGATACTAATAATCTCTCGTCAAAAAAAAGGAAACTCCATTTTTTCAATGCTTTTTTTTTTTTTAATTCTTTTTTTTTTTTGCTGCTCAATAGTAGAACATAATACCAGCTATTCTGAAGCTATGCCCTGAATACATTGGCTGGAGTGCAAGATGTCCTTGAAATGAAATGCTGGATTGGAAAAATGCTCGAATCGAATTAAGAATGCGGCCAGCTGGGTCTAACTGTTCAATATTAAAGTTCAACTTTTTTTTTTTTTTTCATATAAAAGTATTATGTTACAAGCTAGAGCCGTATAGCAAAAAAAAAAAAAAAGTTTTGCTTTTTTTTTTTTTTTAAACCTATGTAGATGTCCAATTTAAATTTCAGGCTTCCTTTTTGGATGGAGATTTTGGGGGATTAAATGGAGGGGATTATAAAGAAAGTTAAATGCAGGTTTTGCATGTTTTGCCGAGTGCCAAACAGGATTTTCTGCATCCTACACGAGGATTCCACTTAACGGGGCTTACCGCTCTCTTGTGTAAATCTTTTGATTGTAGAAAGTTAAAACAGTGTTTAGAGTGGACTTACACCTGCCTGCCGCTGGATTAATTAAAGGGGGGCTCTGGCCTAATTAAAAAGCAGATGAAGAGCCACTAAAAACGAAGACAGGCAGCTGATTAGAGGGGTGACTTCTTTTTCTTGTAATAATATGCTAATTAAGAATTCTCCATTAAAACAGATGTCTCCCCAAAACCACCACCCTTCTCATGCTGGAGCAGAGCAAAGAAGCTCCAATGAACTTTTTACCTCCTTGTTTAGCCATGAGGAGGAATGGCCATATAAGGGTGCTAAAATTTGACTTTCTCAAAATGTATTTGGCAGTTAGAGAAGATATGAGGACAATGTAAGGAGAAATATTGTTTTTGCAGAAAGGGTTCTATTGCTTCTGAAATTACTTTAGTTTTATGGTCCATGGCCATTTTTTTTTGTAGAAATATTAGGTAAAGTACAAGGGCAGTACCGAAAGCAATGCAGAAGTGGGCATAACCTTTTTATAACTTACAGTACATACTGTAGGCCCTTCAAATTTCAGATGTTTGTAGAGTAACTCTTCTTCTTCTTCTTTCTCATTGTAAGTAATCAATGGATTCCGTCCAGAAGCAATCTGCCATCATTAAGTTCTTGATGGAGGAGGGATGCAGGCTGTCCAACATCCATAGAAGGCTACAGAATGATGACACCATTGACGAGCAACGTCTTATCTTTGGTGTTCTTGTCAATCGTGCCATCTCCATAATGTCTTGTCATTGGTCAATCTTGTCATTGGTGTCTTCTCTGTCTTGTCATTGGTTAGTCTTGTCATTGGTGTCATCTCTGTAATGTCTTGTCATTGGTCAATCTTGTCATCGGTAAATGTTGTCATTGGTGTCATCTCTGTAATGTCTTGTCTTTGGTGTCTCTTGTCAAAGGTGTCATCTCCGTAATGTCTTGTCATTGGTCTTTGTTGTCAATGGTGCCATCTCCATATTGTCTTGTCATTGGTCTTTCTTGTCAATGGTGTCATCTCCATAATGTCTTGTCATTGGTTAGTCTTGTCATTGGTCAATTTTGTCATTGGTGTCATCTCTGTAATGTCTTATCTTTGGTGTCTCTTGTCATTGGTGCTATCTCCATAATGTATTGTCATTGGTCATTCTTGTCAATAGTTTAATGTCTGTAATGTCTTGTCATTGCTCAGTTTTGTCAATGGTCTCATCTCTGTAGTGTCTTGCCATTGGTCAGTCTTGTCATTGGTCAATCTTTTCATTGGTGTCATCTCTGTAATGTCTTGTCATTGGTCATTCTTGTCATCGGTAAATGTTGTCATTGGTGTCATCTCTGTAATGTCTTTTCTTTGGTGTCTCTTGTCAAAGGTGTCATCTCCGTAATGTCTTGTCATTGGTCTTTCTTGTCAATGGTGTCATGTCCATATTGTCTTGTCATTGGTTAGTCTTGTCATTGGTGTCATCTCTGTAATGTCTTGTCATTGGTCAATCTTGTCATCGGTAAATGTTGTCATTGGTGTCATCTCTGTAATGTCTTGTCTTTGGTGTCTCTTGTCAAAGGTGTCATCTCCGTAATGTCTTGTCATTGGTCTTTCTTGTCAATGGTGTCATCTCCATATTGTCTTGTCATTGGTTAGTCTTGTCATTGGTGTCATCTCTGTAATGTCTTGTCTTTGGTGTCTCTTGTCAATGGTGCCATCTCCATATTGTCTTGTCATTGGTCTTTCTTGTCAATGGTGTCATCTCCGTAATATCTTGTCATTGGTCAATTTTGTCATTGGTGTAATTTCTCCAATGTCTTATTTTTGGTGTCTCTTGTCTTTGGTGCTATCTCCATAATGTATTGTCATTGGTCATGCTTGTCAATGGTGTAATGTCTTGTCATTGCTCAGTTTTGTCAATGGTGTCATCTCTGTAATGTCTTGTCATTGGTCATTCTTGTAATCGGTAAATGTTGTCATTGTTGTCATCTCTGTAATGTCTTGTCTTTGGTGTCTCTTGTCAATGGTGCCATCTCCATATTGTCTTGTCATTGGTCTTTGTTGTCAATGGTGCCATCTCCATATTGTCTTGTCATTGGTCTTTCTTGTCAATGGTGTCATCTCCGTAATGTCTTGTCATTGGTTAGTCTTGTCATTGGTCAATTTTGTCATTGGTGTCATTTCTCTAATGTCTTATCTTTGGTGTCTCTTGTCATTGGTGCTATCTCCATAATGTATTGTCATTGGTCATTCTTGTCAATAGTTTAATGTCTGTAATGTCTTGTCATTGCTCAGTTTTGTCAATGGTGTCATCTCTGTAGTGTCTTGCCATTGGTCAGTCTTGTCATTGGTCAATCTTTTCATTGGTGTCATCTCTGTAATGTCTTGTCATTGGTCAACCTTGCCAATGGTGTCATCTCCATAACATCTCGTCATTGGCACCTCTTGTCAATGGTGTCATCTCCCTAACGACTTGTCATTGGTGACTCTTATCAATGGTGTCATCTCTGTAATGTCTTGTCACTGGTCAATAGGGATGGGCCGAACATCCCCCAGTTCGGTTCGCACCAGAACATGAGAAGAGGCACAAAATTCGTGTGAACATTCGAACACTGTTAACGTCTATGGGACCCGAACATGAAAAATCAAAAGTGCTAATTTTAAAGGTTTATATGCTATGTTATTGCCCTAAAAAGTGTATGGGGACCCGGGTCCTGCCCTAGGGGACTTGTATCAATGCAAAAATATGTTTTTAAATCAGAGCAGCGATTTTAATAATGCTTAAAAATAAAAATGAAATATTCCTTTAAATATCGTGCCTGGGGGGGTCCTCTTAGTCTGCCTGTAAAAGGGCGCATCTCTGTAATGTTTAGAACATAGCCAGAGCAAAATGACATTTGTGAAGGAAACATTGTCATTTATTATCGTGGCTGTAATGTATTGCGGGCTCCCGGCAATATACAGAAAAATCCCCCCCCCCCCCCCAGTACATACCAGGCCCTTCACTCTGCTCTGGATTTTAAGGGGAACCCAGCACCAAAATGAAAAAAAAAATTGACGTGGGGTTCCCCCTAAAATCCAAACCAGACCTTTATCCGAGCATGAAACCTGGCCGGCCAGCATGGGGGGGGGGGGGGGGAGCAAGCGCCCCCCTCCTGATCTGTACATGGCCTCAACATGGGGAGTATGGGTACTTTGGGCAGGGGGGCTCTGCGCCCCCCCACCTCAAAGCACCTTGTTCCCATGTTGATGGGGACAAGAGCCTCTTCCCCATGACCCTGGGCTGTGGTTGTGGGGGTGTGTGGGCGGGGGGGCTTTACTAAGGGGGCCCCCAGATTCTGACCCCCCCATGTGAATTAGTATCGGGTACATCGTACCCGATACTAATTCACCAAAAAGTTGCAAAAAAGGAAAAACCACAGGAGACAATTAGGGACAAGTCCTTTATTAAAAAATAAAAATAAGTGTCCCCCATTGTAATCCATCGTCAATCACGGCGAGAAAAAAAAACGAAAAAAACAAACAGCTCCTCCTCCATGGGAGGGCTCCCGCCGACTGAGCTCTCTTTGCTTTGACCTTTTATTTATAGTGAAGGGCGGGGCCATCCAGTGACGTTAATGAGTAACCCCGCCTCTATGACGTCACATGACGTCAGTAGGGGGCGGGGTCACCCGTAAGTCACCCGGTGGCCCCGTCCTCCACTATAAATGTCAACCCAAAGCCAAACGCAGACGGCGGCAGCCCTCCCATGGAGGAGGAGCTGTGCGCGCCATTTGCGGCAATGCATTATGGGGCGCTCCGCATTGGTGAAGTCGCTGTCAACGGCCCATAATGTTCTCAATTCGAAGAATCGGCGAACGGGCCCAACCCTGCTGGTCAATCTTGTCAATGGTGTCATCTCCCTAATGTCTTATCATTGGTCAACGGTGTTATCTCTGTAAACATTCTGTAGCCTTCTGTGGATGTCGGACAGCCTGCACCCCTCCTTCATCAAGAACTCGATTGACGTTACCTTTCCTCTGCTTGGCATCCATTATTTACCTGCAATGAAAAAGAACAAAAGTTACTATAGAGGAAGAGTTACTCTTCCAACATGTGAAATTTTAACAGTTGATTAAACAGTTATGCCCACTTTTGCTTGACTATCAGTACAGCCCTCGTGTTTCAAAAGCCAAATCTTTTTTTTCCCAGTTTTGGATATAGTGGAAGGTGTGGCGTTGTGGTGATTATACTCATGTGGTGCTTTTCAAATGAGTTGCAGCAGTCCAAACTATATTTTAGGGAGAAAGAAGGAAAAGGTTCACATAGACATCACACAGGGGTTCTTCCACATCAACAGTTAACGGAAAATGCCGAGCTACCTGGCTCCCCTGTCAACAGCACCGTTGCTCTTCTTACCAGTCCCTCTGATTGTGTTGCCTTTCAGCCTTTAGTTGCAGTGCCCTGTTGCAAGGCCCACTTCTTGCCTCTGGATAGGGGTTCTCCTTGTACCCCGATAGGAGCTGACCTGACTCCTGAGATGAGACCTCTTGACACATGGCTGAGGCACCCCTGGTTGAGACTTCCTGTCTTCAATATGGGAGCTGTCTCCAAACTGGGAGCCCTGAGCTGTCCTATATGGATCATATAACAACTCTGCACACCTGTGTACTCACTCATCAAGCAGAATCCAGATAAAGGATTAAGAGCCGGTTCACACTGAGGCGACTTGTCAGGCGACTCAAGTCGCCTGACAAGTCGTCCCCATGCAGTGCAATGGAACCGTTCTAATAGGAGCGACTCAGGTCGCTCCGACTTAGAAAAAGGTTCCTGCACTATTTTTGGGGCGACCTCAGCGCGACTTGCATTGACTTCTATGTAAAGAAGTCTCCTTGCAAGCCGCGCTGAGGTCGTCTCGAGCGGGGCGACTTGCTTTGCCCTGCAAGTCACGCCGCTCCAGTGTGAACCGGCACTTAAGGTTCTGTCCCACCCAATACACTTTGGAACCTTCAAGCTCCAGGCCCCAATCTAGGTTTACAGACTCCAGAGAGAGCCAAAAACACAGGTTTCTCTGCTCAGAAAGGATAGTCTAAAACAGGGGTCTCCACACTTTCTAAACAAAGGGCTAGTTTATTGTCCGTTAAACTTTAGAGGGCCCGGACTGTGGTCAGTGGAGGAAGAAAATGTCTCGGCATCAGTGAAGTAAACAATGCCCCATGTTTGGTACTAGGAGGAGTAATAGTACTCCATCATTGGTGTCAGTGGGAGGAATAGTGCCCCATCATTGGTGTCAGTGGGAGGAATAGTGTTCCATCATTGGTGTCAGTGGGAGGAATAGTGTCCCATCATTGGTGTCAGTGGGAGGAATAGTGCCCCGTCATTGGTATCAGTGGGAGGAATAGTGCCCCATCATTGGTGTCAGTGGGAGGAATAGTGCCCCATCATTGGTGTTAGTGGGAGTAATAGTGCCCCATCATTGGTATCAGTGGGAGGAATCGTTCCCCCTCACTAGTGTTAATGGAAGTAATAGTGCCCCATCATTGGTGTCAATGGAAGGAATAGAGCCCCATCATTGGCATCGGTGGGAGGAATAGTGCCCCATCATTGGTATCAGTGGGAGGAATAGTGCCCCATCATTGGTGTTAGTGGGAGTAATAGTGCCCCATCATTGGTATCAGTGGGAGGAATCGTTCCCCCTCACTAGTGTTAATGGAAGTAATAGTGCCCCATCATTGGTGTCAATGGAAGGAATAGAGCCCCATCATTGGCATCGGTGGGAGGAATAGTGCCCCATCATTGGTATCAGTGGGAGGAATAGTGCCCCATCATTGGTGTTAGTGGGAGTAATAGTGCCCCATCATTGGTATCAGTGGGAGGAATCGTTCCCCCTCACTAGTGTTAATGGAAGTAATAGTGCCCCATCATTGGTGTCAATGGAAGGAATAGAGCCCCATCATTGGCATCGGTGGGAGGAATAGTTCCCCCTCACTAGTGTTAATGGAAGTAATAGTGCCCCATCATTGGCATCAGAGGGGGGAATATTGCCCCATTATTGGTGTCAATGGAAGGAATCGTACCCCATCATTGGCATCTGTGGGAGGAATAGTGCCCCCCTCACTGGTGTCAGTGGGAGGAATAGTGCCCCATTATTGGTATCATTGGGAGGAATAGTGCCCCATCATTGGTATCAGTGGGAGGAATAGTGCCCCATCATTGGTATCATTGGGAGGAATAGTGCCCCATCATTGGCATCAGTGGGAGGAATATTGCCCCCCCCCCCCGCTGGTGTCAGTGGGAAGAGAAGTGCCCCATTATTGGTATCAATGGAAGGAATCGTGCCCCATCATTGGCATCAGTGGGAGGAATAGAGCCCCTTCACTGGTGTCAATGGAAGGAATAGTGCCCCATCATTGGCATCAGTGGGAGGAATAGTGCCCCATCATTGGCTTCAGTGGGAGGAATAGTGCCCTATTGTTGATATCAGTGGAAGGAATAATGCCCTATTGTTGATATCAGTGGGAGGAATAGTGCCCTATTGTTGATATCAGTGGGAGGAATAGTGTCCCATCATTGGTGTCAGTGGTAGGAATAGTGCCCCATCATTGGTATCAGTGGGAGGAATAGAGCCCTATTGTTGATATCAGTGGGAGGAATAGTGCCCCATCATTGGTACCAGTGGAAGGAATGGTGTCCCATCATTGGTATCAATGAGAGGAATAATGTTCCATTGTTGGTGTCAGTAAGAAGACTAGTGCCCCATGGTCAGTGTCAGCGATGGGAACTATGCCCCACTGTTGCTGACAGTGGGGGGGAAAATGCCCCAAGGGCCGGATTAAAAGCAAGAAAAGGGCCACAGTTTGGAGACCACTGGTCTAGAACTTTGCATGCATCCTGTCTCCTTCTCTCCTACATTTGCACAGTGGCAGGGCCTCACACTGTCACTTTTAGCATAGTATAGAGTAGTAATAATAATATAAATAAATGCATTTCTAGTATCATTCACCTTTGTGTTGCTATTATGTTCGTTTTTACCCTTTTGTCTTCCATCTAATATTTTTGGAAGATTATGGAAACAATGCCCCCCCCCCCAGCAAGGTGGTAATCTCCGGGATGGCGTATATTTTCTTTTTCTTTAAAACATTGCGCTAATTTAGTGGCTTTTCCAACACACCCTTTCTGTGTGGAGTGATATCCCGGGCTTCCTCCTCCCTCTCGGACAATGATATCTAGAGAAAACAATGTTTACATTTGTTGTACTTACACCAGGGAAAATATAGCAACAAGGGCTTTTGCCGGGTAATTCGATCCGAGATTCGGAGCTCTCAGCCCCCGCTGGTGAAAGATACGGCCTTGGACAATCCTTAATGGATCGGTATTTTTGTGAAATTTCTGCTATTTTGGTGAAGGCTAAATTAACACCAAATGCTGCTACAATGTTGCTATTTTAACACTGGAAAAACATAAGGGCCAGCGAGTTTAACAATATAAACGTAAAGCTAAAAAAAATAAAAAAATAAAAACACCAACGCCTCCAAAGTAGGGAGCACTCAGCAGCCTGCTAATTCTGTCCGGAAAAAACGGCAACTTTGAGAAAGTAAAAATATCCTTCTCATACGGCTTAAAGCGTGCTTGAACCCAAGAACAAACATGCAATGCATGGCAGCTTAACAGTTCTTAAACGTGGCAGCCTTTTATTTTATTTTTTATTTTTCTCCTGTATTTTAAATTTACCAGTAACTAACTTCCTGTTATAGGGTGACAACACTCACTCTCCGCATTGTATGTAGGAGCAGCGTTGTCACCCTAGGACAGGAAGTGAAAGACCCCACATTAGACTTTTTTATATCGCCCAAACATAAAAAAAAAAAAAAAAAAATTACAAATAACATTTAATAAATGAAACGACCCCGCCTCCCATACTGCGAGAGCCTCCTACTCTTCCTCTGTGTGTCACAGCCCCGCCTCCCATACTGTCAGAGCCTCCTACTCGTCCTCTGTGTGTCACAGCCCCGCCTCCCATACTGTCAGAGCCTCCTACTCGTCCTCTGTGTGTCACTGCCCCGCCTCTCATACTGTCAGAGCCTCCTACTCTTCCTCTGTGTGCCACAGCCCCGCCTCCCATACTGTCAGAGCCTCCTACTCTTCCTCTGTGTGTCACAGCCCCGCCTCCCATACTGTCAGAGCCTCCTACTCTTCCTCTGTGTGTCACTGCCCCGCCTCCCATACTGTCAGAGCCTCTTACTCTTCTTCTGTGTGTCACTGCCCCGCCTCCCATACTGTCAGAGCCTCCTACTCTTCCTCTGTGTGTCACAGCCCCGCCTCCCATACTGCGAGAGCCTCCTACTCTTCCTCTGTGTGTCACAGCCCCGCCTCCCATACTGTGAGAGCCTCTTACTCGTCCTCTGTGTGTCACAGCCCTGCCTCCCATACTGCGAGAGCCTCCTACTCTTCCTCTGTGTGTCACAGCCCCGCCTCCCATACTGCGAGAGCCTCCTACTCTTCCTCTGTGTGTCACAGCCCCGCCTCCCATACTGTGAGAGCCTCCTACTCTTCCTCTGTGTGTCACAGCCCCGCCTCCCATACTGCGAGAGCCTCCTACTCTTCCTCTGTGTGTCACAGCCCCGCCTCCCATACTGTGAGAGCCTCCTACTCTTCCTCTGTGTGTCACAGCCCCGCCTCCCATACTGTCAGAGCCTCCTACTCTTCCTCTGTGTGTCACAGCCCCGCCTCCCATACTGTCAGAGCCTCCTACTCTTCCTCTGTGTGTCACTGCCCCGCCTCCCATACTGTCAGAGCCTCTTACTCTTCTTCTGTGTGTCACTGCCCTGCCTCCCATACTGTCAGAGCCTCCTACTCATCCTCTGTGTGTCACAGCCCCGCCTCCCATACTGTCTGAGCCTCTTACTCGTCCTCTGTGTGTCACAGCCCCGCCTCCCATACTGTGAGAGCCTCCTACTCTTCCTCTGTGTGTCACTGCCCCGCCTCCCATACTGTGAGAGCCTCTTACTCTTCTTCTGTGTGTCACTGCCCTGCCTCCCATACTGTCAGAGCCTCCTACTCATCCTCTGTGTGTCACAGCCCCGCCTCCCATACTGTCTGAGCCTCTTACTCGTCCTCTGTGTGTCACAGCCCCGCCTCCCATACTGTGAGAGCCTCCTACTCTTCCTCTGTGTGTCACTGCCCCGCCTCCCATACTGTGAGAGCCTCTTACTCTTCTTCTGTGTGTCACTGCCCTGCCTCCCATACTGTCAGAGCCTCCTACTCATCCTCTGTGTGTCACAGCCCCGCCTCCCATACTGTCTGAGCCTCTTACTCGTCCTCTGTGTGTCACAGCCCCGCCTCCCATACTGTCTGAGCCTCTTACTCGTCCTCTGTGTGTCACAGCCCCGCCTCCCATACTGTCTGAGCCTCTTACTCTTCTTCTGTGTGTCACTGCCCCGCCTCCCATACTGTGAGAGCCTCCTACTCTTCCTCTGTGTGTCACAGCCCCGCCTCCCATACTGTCAGAGCCTCCTACTCTTCCTCTGTGTGTCACTGCCCCGCCTCCCATACTGTCTGAGCCTCTTACTCGTCCTCTGTGTGTCACAGCCATGCCTCTAATATTCTCTAAGCCTCTTACTCTTCCTCTGGGTGCATCTGGCTTACACTTAATAGAATATAGAGCCTGCCCTGCATCCCATACTGGCTGAGTCTCCTACACTTCCTCTGCGTTTCACAGCCCCGCCTCCCATACTGTCCGGGCCTCCTACTCTTCCTCTGAGTATCAGAGCCTTGCTTCCAATATTTTCAGACCGGGCTGTGTAAATCTTAGGACTGGATGGACAGAAATTCAAATCCTTTGGCAGGCAAAACCGCTTACTGCTTCTCTGGAGTTCATCTTTAAGGAACACCATTAGAGGATACATTATATAAAATAATTATCTGCAGTAAGGTTGAGTATTCTCTCCTAATCCCCAATTAAATGAAGCTTTAATTAGAGGATAACATATGTAATCAGATGCAGAGTTCTATCCTCTCTCCCCGTGCGATCGGCGTCATGTGTCAGGGATCTGAATGACTTTGCGGGCCTGAATAGGCCTTGCGGAGATTCCACTTGTAACTTTGGTGATGCGATTGGCAAGCCCCGTCCTACTTCTCAGTAATGGCGCTTCTTACCACGCCGTAGAAAATGGGATTCTAATTAGCTACTAAGCCATCTCCGATCTCATTATGGCCCTCGTAGGCGAGCATATTGACCCCGCTAATCACATGTCCCTTCCATTGTCCCTGGCCGCCCATTCATACAGTTACTTTAAAGTTGCAAGGCGCACGCCTTATGTCAGTCCATCAAACTTCCTCTTTTAGGCATCATTAAATGTTAACTAGATGTAGATTAAAAAGGTGACAAATGCCGGTTTAGGAGACGGCGCTGAGTGAATGGTATATATGGTTTGAATTAATGTGGGTGACAGTTGCTTAGAAATGGAGGCCATTCGGGTTTTAAATAGCGCCATCTAATTGTTTTACGTTTCTTTACATTGTAACGGCGGATTTTAATCGGAGCTGCAGATAAAATAGATCCTTAATTGGCTCTGTGCTTAGTCCCTGTGTGTCGTTTGGATTGGCAGTGGGTAATTTTTGGGCTCTGAGGAGGAGGGGGGCACTAGATGGGTAATGAGATAATTAAAGGTCCACTCTGCTCATAATCAGCCATGGTCCAAAGCATTTTCTATACTTCTTAGTAGCTCAACTGGTGAGATCTTTCCAGTTGAGTTCCCAGCTCCATCAACCTGCATAGAACACTGTAAGGGGGTCGTGCACCCACCAGCCTTTCTCAACCTTTTCAACACAGAGGAACCCTTGAAATACCTTTTCAGTCTCATGGAATCCCTGCTAAAAATACTATATCTACAGCTCATGATACATTAATGTAATGGTCAGTGGGAAGAATGCTCCCTACACTTGTGGTCATTGAGAAGAATTACCCCCTTACAGATAGCTAAAAAGATCAATGGTACCATTGGGAAATTATCTAAGAGGCAGACATTGCTCAATTGCTCATGGAACCCTCAGCAAGCTTTGGAGGAACTTTAGGGTTCCATGGTTGAAAAACCCTATATTGCAACTGGTTTACACTGTGAAGAATATAGAAGCAACCCCGGGGGTTCCACTAGCTGGGGTAGGAGATAACTAAAGGTCCACTAGGCCCAAAATTGAAGTGATGCCAACAGTCCAAAGCAGCCATTTGTTTCATAGTGGCTCAAGAGGTGAGATCAGCTAAATTGAGTATCCAGTAACGTCCACCTGCATAAGACACTGTGTGGACTGACATGTGCCATGGCATATTTTATCTGGTTTACACTTAGAAGAATATAGAAGAAAGCATGGGGCACAATATGGAGGAAGGCATGGATAAAGCTCTACTTTGCCCAAAGATAGAGTTACAGCCAAGGCCAACTGCTCAACTGGTGAGATCTTTCCAGTTGAGTTCCCAGCGCCACCAACTTGCGGAGGACACTGTGAGGGGGTTCTGCACCCACCACAGTAAATTGTATCTAGTTTACACTGTGAAGAAAATAGAAGCAAAACTGACGGTGCCACTGGATGGGGTAGGGGATCCTTAAACGCCCACTTAGCCCAAAATTGGGTTGAAGCCCACAGTCCAAAGCAGCCACTTCATAGTGGTTCAACCATTGAGATCACTCCAAGTGAGTTCCCAGCAATGTCTACCTGCATAAGACACTGTGTGGACTCACGCTTGCCATGGTATATTTTAACCTCGTTTACACTTAGAAGATTATAGAAGCAAGCCTGGGCGTTCCACTATATGGGGGGAGGCATAAATAAAGGTCTACTGTGCCCAACATTAATGTTACAGCCATGGTCCAAAGCAGCCATTTATTTCCTAAAATTCTTTAGTGAGATCACTCTGATTGAGATGCCAGCTCCATCAACCTGCATAGGACCCTATGAAGGGTTTCCCACCCACCACAGTATATTGCAGCCTTTCTCAACCTTTTCAACACTGAGGAACCCTTGAAATAATTCTCCGGTCTCTGGGAACCTCTGCTAAAAATTAAAAATCTACAACTCATTATACATTAGGGTGATGGTCAATGGGAAGAATGCTCCTCACACTTGTGGTCATTGGGAAGAATTCCCCCCTTACAGATAGCTAAAAAGATCAATGGTGTCATTGGGAATCTATCTGAGAGGTAGAAATTGACCATTGCTCAAGAAACCCCTGGCAACCTCTGGAGGAACCCTGGTTGAGAAACCCTGGTATATTGTATCTTCACACTGTGAAGAATGCAGAAGCAGACGAGGCTGTGACACTAGATGGCAAAGGGTTTAATTAAAAGTTCACTCTAAAATTGAAGTGACAGCCATGGTCCAAATCAGCCATATGTTTCCTATATTCGTAATGGCTCAACTGGAGAGGTCTTTCTAATTGAGTTCCCGGCTCCACCCACCTCCACAGGACACTGTTAGGGGGTATTGCACCCACCATAGTATATTATTTTTAGTTTACACTGTGAAGAATATAGAGGCAAGCCTGGGGGGGGGGGGGCACTATCTGGGGTAGGGGATGATTAAAAGTTCATTCTGCCCGCAATTAGAATGACGGAAATGGTCTGAAGCAGCAATTCGTTCCCTTCTTGGTGGTATCATCCCAATTGAGTTTCCAGCTTCACCCACCTCCATAGGACACTGTTAGGGGTCTTGCACCCACCATAGTATATTATTTTTAGTTTACACTGTGAAGAATATAGAGGCAAGCCTGGGAGTGCCACTAGCTGGGGTAGGGGATGTTTAAAATTCCATTCTGCCCACAATTAGTGTGATGGATATGGTGCAAAGCAGCCATTTGTTCCCTATACTACTTAGTGGTATCATCCCAATTGAGTTTCCAACTCCATCCACCTACATAGGACACTGTAAGGGGGTCTTGCACCTGCCACAGTTTACTTTATCTGGTTTACACTGTGAAGAACACAGAAGCAAGCCTGAGGGTGCCTGTAATGTGATGGGGTTTGTAAATAGTCAAGCTATGCCAATAAAATGCGTAAAACAAATGTTTCATATGGGCTCAACCTTAGCCTCCAGATCTAGTGCGGGCAAACACACTCGTACCCACCACTAGGTCTCATTCACATCAGCCTCACTTGGTGGCTTTGGTCAGAATTACCCAACACAGCCCCAATGCTTGGACCTGGCAGTTTGCCCAATGTCTATTGCTTCAGGTCACCCCACCACGCTGCATTGTTGTGCAATAGAACGTTGCATTCTGCAGAGTGCATAGCGACGCTTTATAATGCTTTGCCACACACTGCCGTGCATAAAGTGTAAAGCTGAATAAAGTTTTTTTTTTTAAAAAGCCAGCATTGCAACCTATTGGAGCGTGCACACGTTATGCACACCTTAACGAGCGTCTGCTAGTGCGACTAAACCCTGGATTTAAATGAGACATTTACATATATTGGTTACAAAAATGAGTTGTAAGATTAGCAGAGTTCCAGCTCGGTCTTCATAAGGGCCCTATATCTGGTAGAGTTGTCAGGAGTGTTGATGGTTCAGTGATGATGGCATGGCCTCTTATGAGCAATCTGTGAACCCCCAAATCAGTACAGTTCCCATTTTGTGGTGTTCAAAGGAACGACTTGCCAGCTTGTCAGTGCACTGTACCGTCTAAATTTGGTTGATGTTCATGAAAGAAAGACTCACCTGCTTGTCGCTGCACTCTACCTTCCAAATCTGGGTGATGTTCAGGAAACAGCGAGTTTATCTGCTTGTCGGTGCACTGTACCTGCCAAATATGGGTGATGTTCAGGAAACAAAGACTCACCTGCTTGTTGGTGCACTGTACCTTCAAAATGTGGGTGATGTTCAGGAAACAATGACTCACCTGCTTGTCGGTGCACTGTACCTTCAAAATGTGGGTGATGTTCAGGAAACAATGACTCACCTGCTTGTCGGTGCACTGTACCTTAGAAATCTGGATGATGTTCAGGAAACAAGGACTCACCTGCTTGTCGGTGCACTGTACCTTCAAAATTTGTGTGATTTTCAGGAAACAACAGCTCACCTGCTTGTCGGTGCAGTTTACCTTCCAAATTTGGGTGATGTTCAGGAAACAGCGAGTTATCAGCTTGTCGGTGCACTGTACCTTCCAAATATGGGTGATGTCAAGGAAACAACGACTCACCTACTTGTTGGTGCACTGTACCTTCCAAATTTGGATGATGTTCATGAACCAACGGCTCACCTGCTTGCCGTGCACTCTACCTTCCAAACTTGTGTGATGATCAGGAAACAACGACTCGACCACTTGTCAGTGCACTGTACATTCCAAATTTGGGTGTTTTTTCAGAAGCAACAAATCGTCAACCTATCACCTTCAAAATCTGGGTGGAGATCCAGAAGCAGCGACTTATCATCTTGTCAGTGCACTGTACCTTCCACATTTGGGTGATGTTCCAGAAGCAACAACTCTTCAGCCTGTCAGTGCACTGCACCTTCCAAATTTAAGTGGTATTGAGTTGCAACTAGAGTTGAGCGAACCCGGACTGTAAAGTTCGGGTCCGTACCGAACTTTGGGGTGTCCGGGACCCGGACCCGAACCCGGACTTTTCAAAAAAAGTCCGGGCTCGGGTCCGGGTTTCTGGTAATTTTACCAAAAGTTCTGAAAATTGCTGTAAAGAAGTCCAGGAAAGTCCTAGAGGTCTGCAAAAGGAAGGAAAATGGGGGTAAGGGTGGGACAAGTGCCCTATAAAGAAATGGGGACAGGGAAATAACTTTAAATATGTTTTAAAAAATAAAAACATAAAAAAATAAAAAATGGAGGTGGATGTGGACCATCTTCAAACTGGGTTTGAAAAGTATTAATTAACGGTAGAAGCCATATAACTGTTCTAAAATCATCTTCAAACTGTGTCAAAAAAGTATAAATAAGCCGGGAGAACCCATATAAATGTTCTGCAAACATCTGGAAAATGTGTGTAACACTTTAACTAAAACCGGGAGAAACCATACTACTGTTCTGCAAACATCTGGAAACTGTGTGTGTCACTTTAAGTAAAACCGGGACAAACTGAACTACTGTTCTGCAAACGTCTGGAAACTGTGTGTAACACTTTAACAAAAACCGGGGCAAACCCATATCACTGTTCTGCAAACATCTGGAAACTGTGTGTGTCACTTTAACTAAAACCGGGACAAACTGAAGTACTGTTCTGCAAACATCTGGAAACTGTGTGTGTCACTTTAACTCAAACCGGGACAAACTGAAGTACTGTTCTGCAAACATCTGGAAACTGTGTGTGTCACTTTAACTCAAACCGGGACAAACTGA
>BLSH010437729.1:691438-730099 GCA_018402905.1 Glandirana rugosa
CCCCCCCCCCCCCCACCGTAGCATCCGCCAGGAATGCTTTCAACGCTGCCAGGAGAGAGGCCCAAATTATTTTTGGGCCCCGAAGTTCACCTTTAAAAAAAATCCCAACCGATGTCTATTGACAGTGCCCAACATTGCCCCCCCCCCCCCACCGCAGCAGCCGCCAGGAATCCGGCAAGGTGAACAGGTCGGCTCGGTAACAAAATAACCCCCGATTTGTCGGGAATTAAGACGCGGCGTCCCATCAAAGCGAATATTATGCAAATGGAGGAAAAAAATGGTCAACCTGAGGGGGCCGTAAACAGCGCGGCCGCTCCGAGCACAAGAGGTTCTGATCCTTTAAGGTATTCAAGGCTTTTGTCTGCTGATATAACGCTCGCCTGTCACCCCCGCGGTCAGAGGCCTAATCTTTTTTTTTTTTTTCCTCGGCGTTCTGAAAAGGAGCCCAGCGGCACATCGGGGGCATCACACTGGCTGCCTTTTCTCCTTCCCTGTTTAACGCAATCACCGGACAACTCGGCTATAATTCATTCCCCGGCTCGCCCCTTTGAAAAGGTGGCCGGCCCCGGAGCTGTTAGCCCAGCACGATAAATCAGGCACTCGAAATTAACTTCCATTGAACAGAAGGGGCGAGAGAAAAGCCGGCCTTGTCAGGAGGCGCGCTCTATAGAGGGAAAGATGAACTGGAATTGATAAATGTCAATACGGATAATTTCAGGGCTGTCATTAAGATCTTATCCGGGTTGGAAATAAATAGAAAAGGGTTCCGCGCCGGGAACCCGCGCTCACCGACTCGCCAATTTTTTTTTTTTTTTTGGCCCACCGTATAAAAGAGATACCGGGAGGGTCTTCGTCATTTAAAGGGATTAAAAATTCTTTCAGGGAAGCCAAGATTTTTTTTTTATTATTATTATTATACACAATGGTGACCAAAAAAAAAAAAAGGGAGGGAACGCAAACCTAAGATTTTTTATTTTTTTATCTTATACACAATGCTGACCCCCCCCCCCAAAAAAAAAAAGAGGGAGTGAGCACAAACATAAGATTTTTTTTTTTTTTCTTATACAGAATGGTGACCAAAAAAAAAAAGGCAGGGAACGCAAACCTAAGATTTTTTTTATTTTTTTTATACACAACGGTGACCAAAAAAAAAGAGGGAGGGAGCGCAAACATAAGATTTTTATTTTTCTTATATAGAATGGTGACCAAAAAAAAAAATGAGAGAGGGAGCGCAAACATTAGATTTTTTTTTTCTTATATAGAATGGTGACCAAAAAAAAAAAAGAGGGAGGGAGCGCAAACATAAGATTTTTATTTTTTTTTCTTATACAGAATGGTGACCAAAAAAAAAAAAAAAGAGGGAGGGAGCGCAAACATAAGATTTATTTATTTATTTTTTCTTATACAGAATGGTGACCAAAAAAAAAAAAAAAAAGAGGGAGGGAGCGCAAACATAAGATTTTTTTTTTTTTTTTCTTATACACAATGGTGACCAAAAAAAAAAAAAGGGAACCCAAACATAAGATTTTTTAATTTTTTTTTCTTATACAAAATGGTGACCAAAAGAAAAAAGAGGGAGGGAGCGCAAACATAACATTTTTTATTTTTTTTTTCTTATACACAATGGTGACCAAAAAAAAAAAAAAAAAAGGGAGGTAGCGCAAACATAAGATTTTTTTTGTACACAATGGTGACCGAAAAAAAAAAATGGAGGGAGCGCAAACAAATTTTTTTTTTTTTTTTGCGTGGTGAGCAATCAAGCAGAGGAATCTTGAAAAAAAAAAAATGAGAGCCGGTGGCACGGCGAGGATGAGGAAGGTAAAAGAGGGGGGAAAAAAAACGCAGGGGGCTCTTTGGGGTTTGGAATTTTTTAATTTTTTTTTAGCTTTTTATTTGTCTAAAAAATATGCGGATTCTTTAAAAATCATTAAAGCTGAACTCAAGGAAGATATAAAAGAAAACAAATTAAAACGTCATTCAGCCCAAACATTTAAAGCGCCTCTTCAGTCCTTTTTTCACCTTTCCTTCTATTAAATCTTCGGCCCTTGTTGGAGAGTAAAACATTTTTTTTTTCTGCCGGTAAATACCTTATACAGCCCACTTCCTGTTTCTTGTCTGGTCACCCTAGCCTTATGTCATCATGCACAGCTCTCTCGTGAGAGTTTGCTAGGAAAGGAGGGGGGTGAGTCATAAGAGGGCCAATGAGAGCTGCAGAGCTGGAGGTGTGTCTGTGTAAATCCAGGAAGTGAACAGGCAGCAACTTCAGCTGCCCACAGTTAAAATGGCTGCAGGCAGACTCAGTGGAGGGAGATTTCTGCAGCATATTTGGCAAGGTACAGAATCACAGTATAAAGTATCTGACAAAAGTAAGTACACCCCTCCCATTTCTTCTATCTTTTCCTGTGACAACACTGAAGAAATGACACTTTGCTACAATGTAAAGTAGTGAGTGTACAGCTTGTATAACAGTGTAAATTTACTGTTCCCTCAAAATAACCCAACACACAGCCATTAATGTCTAAACTGCTGGCAACAAAAGTGAGTACACCCCTAAGTGAAAATGTCCAAATTGGGACCAATTAGCCATTTTCCCTCCCCGGCGTCATGTGACTCGTTAGTGTTCCAAGGTCTCAGGTGTGAATGAGGAGCAGGTGCGTTAAATTTGGTGTTATCGCTCTCACTCTCTCATACTGGTCACTGGAAGTTCAGCATGGCACCTCATGGCAAAGAACTCTCTTGTTGCTCTACATAAAGATGGCCTAGGCTATAAGAAGATTGCCAAGACCCTGAAACTGAGCTGCAGCACGGTGGCCAAGACCATCCAGCGGTGTAACAGGAGAGGTTCCACTCAGAACAGCGCCTCACCATGGTCGACCAAAGAATTTGAGTGCAGTGCTCAGCGTCATATCCAGAGGTTGTCTTTGGGAAATAGACGTATGAGTGCTGCCAGCATTGCTGCAGAGGTTGAAGGGGTGGGGGGCCAGCCTGTCAGTGCTCAGACCATACGCCGCACACTGCATCAAATTGGTCTGCATGGTTGTCGTCCCAGAAGGAAGCCTCTTCTAAAGATGATGCACAAGAAAGCCTGCAAACAGTTTGCTGAAGACAAGCAGACTAAGGACATGGATTACTGGAACCATGCCCTGTGGTCTGATGAGACCAAGATAAACTTATTTAGTTCAGATGGTGCCAAGCGTGTGTGGTGCCAACCAGGTGAGGAGTACAAAGACAAGTGTGTTTTGCCTACAGTCAAGCATGGTGGTGGGGGTGTCATGGTCTGGGGCTGCATGAGTGCTGCCGGCACTGGGGGGCTACAGTTCATTGAGGGAACCATGAATGCCAACATGTACTGTGACCTACTGAAGCAGAGCATGACCCCCTCCCTTCAGAGACTGGGCGCAGGGCAGTATTCCAACATAACGACCCCAAACACCTCCAAGACGACCACTGCCTTGCTAAAGAAGCTGAGGGTAAAGGTGATGGACTGGCCAAGCATCTCCAGACCTAAACCCTATTGAGCATCTGTGGGGCTCCTCAAACGGAAGGTGGAGGAGCGCAAGGTCTCTAACATCCACCAGCCCTGTGATGTCATCATGGAGGAGGGGAAGAGGACTGCAGTGCCAACCTGTGAAGCTCTGGTGACCTCCATGCCCAAGAGGGTTAGGGCAGTGCTGGAAAATAATGGTGGCCACACAAAATATTGACACTTTGGGCCCAATTTGGACATTTTCACTTAGGGGTGCACTCACTTTTGTTGCCAGAGGTTTACATATTAATGGCTGTGTGTTGACTTCTTTGCCATGAGGTGCCATGTTGAACTTCCAGTGACCAGTATGAGAGAGTGAGAGCGATAACACCAAATTTAACGCACCTGCTCCCCATTCACAACTGAGACACTAAGGAGTCACATGACACTGGAAGGGAAAATGGCTAATTGGGCCCAATTTGGACATTTTCACTTAGGGGCGTACTCACTTTTGTTGACATTAATGGCTGTGTGTTGAGTTATTTTGAGGGGACAGTAAATTTGCACTGTTATACAAGCTGTACACTCACTACTTTACATTGTAGCAAAGTGTCAGCTCTTCAGTGTTGTCACATGAAAAGATAGAAGAAATGGGAGGGGTGTACTTACTTTTGTCAGATGCTGTGTGTAAAGCAACATGCAAAGTGGTTGGAGGGAAGCTTGGTCTGTTGCTTTTTGAACAGCACAAGCTCCCCAGCAGAATGTATCAGTGTATAGAGCTGAGACAAACCATTTACCATTCACTTTAATATTTTTCTCTAATTTAAAGCGACATTCAACCTAAAAGCAAACACTTTATTATTTATTGCAGCTCACCAATTCTCAGATGTGACGGCTGCATTTGTTTTCTTTTTTTTTTTAAGCTTTCTTTCTTTTATTTTCATCTGGTGATCCAGCCAGCAAGTTTGTTGTTTTTTTTTTCAAGAGACCAAGTTCTCCAGCAGAATGAATCAGTTTACAGAGATGAGACAAACCACTGACAGGGGAGCTTGCAATGATCAGCTTTTATTTTATTCATGTAAAATCTTTATGCTAGAAGAAAAAAAACAAACCCTGTAACTGATTATAAAGTGTTATCTGGAGTTTGGCTTCAATTTGTTAGTGTATTTAAATCTGCTAGTACATCCAGCACTCCCTTCCCCCAGACTGACAAATGCAGCTGTCTGCTGTGCCTCCTGTGCTCCTTCATCCAGAGTGGAGGCGTTCTAAGGCAGTTTTGCGGTGATTTGCATTTTTTTAACCACTTCCCGCCCGTCCCATTGACAAATGACAGCCGATCAGTGGCTTCGTTATTCTGATTGGGCGTCTATTGACGTCCTCCGGATAACCCGCGGGGGGCGCGCATCGCGGCGATCGGTGGTGTCGTGTTTCAGTCTGACCCCCCCGCATTACCGATCTCGGTACAGAGCTTCAATGGGAAGCTCATTACCACGTGATCAGCCGTGACCAATCACAGCTGATCACAGTGTAAGCCGGAAAATCCGTTTATCGGCTTTACCTCTACTCACATCTGCGGACGCGAGTAGAGGAGAGCCAATCGTCTGCTCTCCTAACAGGGGGGGTCTGTGCTGGGTGTTTATCAGCGCAGCCCCCCCCCCCTCGGATTGCCACCCAGGACCACCAGGGAGCCGACCCTAGAACTCCAGGGAGATGATCAGGGAGCCCACACTAGACCACCATGTAAGGGGCATAATGCCCAACATGGCTGACACTCAGTGCCAATTACAGATGCCATCCTAGACCACCAGGGAATTGACACCTTACAGTGCCATCTATCAGTGCCACCTATCAGTGCCCACCAGTGCCACTTATCAGTGCTCACCAGTACCCACTAGTGCCACCTATCAGTTTCCATCAGTGCCACCTATCAGTGCCCATCAGTGCCACCTATCAGTGCCACCTATTAGTGCCACCTATCAATGCCCACCAGTACCCGCCAGTACCACCTATCAGTGCCCACCAGTGCCACTTATCAGTGCCCATCAGTGCAGCTATCAGTGCCCCCCAATGCCCATCAGTGCCACCTATCAGTGCCCATCAGTGCCACCTATCAGTGCCCCCTATCAGTGCCCATCAGTGCCGCCTATGAGTGCCTGTCAGTGCTGCTTATCAGTGCCTCCTATTAGTGCTGCATATAAGTGCCACCTCATCATCAGTGCCCATCAGTGCCACCTCATCAGTGCCAATCAGTGAAGGAGAAAACATACTTATTTACAAAGTTTTGTGACAGAAACAGAGAAAACTTTTTTTTTTTCAAAATTTTCAGTGTTTTTTTATTTGTAGCACAAAAAATAAAAATGCAGAAGGGATCAAATACCCCCAAAAGAAAGCTCTGTTTGTGGGAACAAAATGATAAAAATGTTGTTTGGGTACAACGCCGCAAGACCGCGCAATTCTCATTCAAAATGCGACAGCGCTGAAAGCTGAAGATTGGTCTGGGCGGGAAGGGGGGTAAGTGCTCGGTATTGAAGGGGTTAATCTGCCCAACAACAAATTGGCCCAAAATAAAAAATAAATAAACATAAATAACGCAAAACGTAAATGCACTGTAGAAACGCATCAAAAGCAAACTGCATAGTTGTGAACCGAGCCTCATACAGGAGCTGTGTTACCGGGCAGATCAACCAGGGGAAGACAGAGGGGAAAAAATAGAAATAGAAAATAATAGAAAAGAACAGAATGAAATAGAAAAAATATAACTATATAACTGTTTTGCAAAATTCAAATTTGGAATAGAATAAAATAGAAAAGAACAGACTATAACATAAATAGAATAAAACTATAAAATTATATAATAGATTAAAACTATAAAATAAACGATATAACCGTTTTGCTAAATTCGAATTCAGAATAGAATAAGTTTGAATTTCAAATAGAATAAATTCAAATTTGGAATAGAATAAATTCAAACTCGAATAGAATAGAATAGAACAGACTAGAAAATAAATAGAATGAATCTATAAAATGATATAATGGAAAATAAAATAGAGTAGAAAATAAAAGAACAGAATAAAATAAAATAGCATAGAAAATAAAGGAATAGAATAGATTAGAATAAAAAATACAATAGAATAGTATAAAATAGAATATAACATCTACTGAAAATAATTGAAAATAATAAAATAAAAAAAGAATAGAAAAGAAAATAATTGAATAGAAAACAATAGAATAAACAATAGAAAAGAATAGAATGAAATAGAAAGAATATAACAATATAACCATTTTGCAAAATTATAATTTCGAATAGAATAAATTTGAATTTGGAATAGAATACATTAAAATTCAAATAAAATAGAATAGAAAAGAACAGACTATAAAATAAATTTAATAACACTAAAAAATTATATAATAGATTAAAACTATAAAATAAACTAGAATAGAATAAAAAATAGAATAGAATAGAATAAAATAGAATATAACCATCTTCTGAAATTCGAATTTTGAATAGAATAGAAAATAAAATAATAGAATAGAAAAGTATAGAATAAACAATAGAAAAGAATAGAATTAAAAAAAAGAAAAGAATAGAATAAAACAGAAACAATATAAAAATATAACCGTTTTCTGAAATTCGAATTTCGAATAGAATAAATTCAAATATGAACAGACTAGGAAATAAAAAAAATAGAATAGACAAAAAAATAGAATAGAATGGAACAGAAAGCGTATAACCATCTTCCAAAATTCTAATTTCGAATAGAATAAATTGGATTTAGAATGGAATTTGATTCAAATGCAATTCGAAAAAATTCTAACTGATTCGAATTTGAATAAACAAAACAAATTCCGAGAACAAATCAAACAAATGAAACGGGACAATTTTCTTTCCTTCTGCGCATGCCTAGTTGTCACCCTGTGTCAAGCACCACCGAAGGAGACCGCGCCCAAACCTCTGCTCTCGGCCCAGGCGTACAGCGCGGCGATGATGTCACCCATCTTTTTACATGGTAATATCTGCGTTTCCAAAGACATTGGGCGCCCCTGCCGTTGATTTATATCTTTTGTGGCTATCGTGATTTATATTTCAATGAAAGCTTTTTGTGGCCGGAGCTCCGCTTTAAATAACTGTGGTGGAGAGGGTCCTAAAATGCATACAAGAGGGACCCCTTATATGACATCTACATAAACCGTCAGCTCTTGGTACGAGCTCTAGTAAGTTACACACTGCTATTTTTATGTCACGGTCGTTTCCTGAGCTGATAGAGACAAGGACACATCTAACAGACGTGGGAACCAAGCCAGGTTTGCCGGACAAGGGTCATGGTTAATGTTAGTTCCAGAGGGCACCATTGTTTCCTATGAGATCGGTAAGGCCACCCAAAATTGATATTTTAGCTTTCGGTACGCACTGGAGAGTTAATCCACCTGACAGTCTCTTCTAAGAAAGTGGTAATCGTTCTCCAACTGGCTGGAGTTTCCAAGACTTGTTATTCATGAATGGAACTCCTTACCTACCTCTACAATCTTACCACGCTTAAAGGGACCAACTCTGGGGACCCTCCACAAATTGAGCTGCCACCTGCCAAACCAGGTTTGGTGCAACCTCAAGTACACTACATGAGGTAGCTCCAAACCTTGAAATCTCCAAGGCTTTCTTTTTAGCACAACACTCCTTTGCCAATCTTCACTGGTTGGAAGGGACCCACGGTGAGGACCATCCATGGGTTGGGCCACCACCAAGAAGGTTTGAATGTGGTAGTGCCAAACCTTGGAGTTTGCAAGACTTTATATTTGCGTGCAACTTTCCCTACTTTCACAATCTTGACACGCTTGAAGGAACCAACTTCCAGGAACGTCCACCGCAAAGGTTTGGTGCTACCTCATGTGCACCACTACTTTGTTTAACCCCTTCCATAAGGACCTCCATAAGTTGAGCCGCCACAGACTTAGGTCTGGTGCGACCTCACATGCACTGCATGAGGTAGCACCAAATCCTGGAGTCCCAGAGACTTTCTGTTCATGCATAGAGCTCCCTACATCACTCAACAATCTTTACGTGTTTGAAGGGACACACCTCCGAGGACCCTCCCCAGGTTTAGGTGTCACCAACAAGATTTAGTGCTACCTAGTGTGCATTATGTGAGATAGCACCAAATCCTGGAGTTCTCAAGATTTTCTTTTCATGCACAATGTTCTTTATCTACCTCCACAATCTTGAAGGGAACCACTAAGAGGGCCATCCATGAGTTGAGCTGTCACTGACAAGGTTTGACACTACTTCACATGCACTACATAAGGTAGCACCAAACCTTGGAGTTTCTCAAGACTTTCTCTTAGCATTCCTTACCTATCTCCACAATCTTCACATGCTTGAAGAGACCTACACTTTGTGGATCCTCTCTGCGTTGAGTTGCCACTGATAAGGTTTTGACCTACTTCACATGCACTACATGAGGCAGCACCAAATCCTGGAGTTTTCAAGACTTTCTATTCATGCACATGTTCATTGTCTACCTCCACAATCTTCACATGCTTGAAAATACCTACTCTTAGGGCCCTTCATGAGCTGAACTACCTCTAAATTCTTCACACAAGATCCCAATCCAAGGATTCTTGACTAGTTCATCCGCCACTGAAAGGTTTGTTACTACCTCAAGTGCACAACATGACTCTACTTTGACGCCATCAATGTTTCATCCCTTCCATAATTCGAGCCACCACCAACAAGGTTTGGTGCTACCTCACATGCATTACATGAAGCAGTGCCAAACCTTGGGGTTTCCAAGACTTTCTGTTCACGCACAGCACTCTTTATCTACCCCTAATTTCTTCACATGCTTGAAGGTCAAAATTCAAGGATCCTCAAGCAGTTGAGCCACCATTGGAAAAGTTTGGTAGTACCTTGTTAGTACCACATGACTCTATGTTGGCACTATCAACGGTTTCATCCCTTCTGTAAGGACCTTGCATAAGTCGAGCCACCACTGACAAGGTTTGGTGCTACCTCACCTGCACTACATGAGGTAGTGCCAAACCTTGGAGTTTCCAAGACGTTCTGTTCATGCACAGTACTCTTTATCTACCCCTAATTTCTTCACATGCTTGAGGGTCAAAATCCAAGGATCCTCAAGCAGTTGAGCCACCATTGGAAAGGTTTGGTACTACCTTGTTAGTACCACATGACTCTATTTTGGCACTATCAATATTTCACACCTTCTGTAAGGACCTTCCATAAGTCGAGCCACCACCAACAAGGTTTGGTGCTACCTCACATGCACTACATGAGGTAGTACCAAACCTTGGAGTTTCCAAGACTTTCTGTTCATGCACAGCATTCTTTATCTACAGCTAATTTCTTCACATGCTTGAGGGTCAAAATCCAAGGATCCTCCAGCAGTTGAGCCACCATTGGAAAGGTTTGGTACTACCCTTGTTAGTACCACATGACTCTATTTTGGCACTATCAATGTTTTATCCCTTCTGTAAGGACCTTCCATAAGTCGAGCCACCACCAACAAGGCTTGGTGCTACCTCACATGCACTACATGAAGCAGCGCCAAACCTTGGAGTTTCCAAGACTTTCTGTTCATGCACAGTACTCTTTATCTACCTCTAATTTCTTCACATGCTTGAGGGTCAAAATCCAAGGATCCTCCAGCAGTTGAGCAGCCACTCATGTGGCTCTATCAAGGTTTCATCCATATGTGGTCCATATTTACCAGGCCTCACTCCTGTATGTCTTTGGCAAAGCCCTTCTCTGATATCATCCCGGCCACGCCACTCCCCCTAAATGGATAGAATGGTGGCAAATATTACAAAAAATGGTTGTCCACGGCGTGTGAACATTTGGATTCCACTTTAAGAACTCTCCGATTTTTTGTCATGCCAGATTTACAGCCCAGACTTGGCCCGCTTCCTGAGACTCTTGTCTGTGAATCTGTATAATTCCAGCCCACTCTCCCCTGCATCAGACAGCGCGACTGTCAGCGTTTCCAGAACAAAAAAGAAATATGACATTTCAGAAAGAACCATTAACCATTTCAGAAGTGACAAAAGTGAAATTGCTTTAATTGTTCCTGACACATTCCGTGTCCTGCGGAGAGAGAGATTAAAGTTTCTCTCTGAAAGAATGGCAGAACGAGGAGAGAGGGAGAAAACACCTGACACAATGGTAGCGGTAAACAGGCCCTCCTAATCCTCTCAGCGAATCATAATCTCCCTTATTAATGACTCTGGGAGACCCGCGGACCCTATAAAGCCTATATTAGGTAAAAGAATACGGTGAGGATTGGAAAGTGACAGATAAAGCAAATAGCCGGCTCCTAAACAAACACGACAGGACAGGAAAATATGACAAATGATGGGATTGTGTCAGCTTGAGAACAGATTGGGCTAATGGCACGCCGGACTTTGCTCCCCGGGGGATCAATGGGCTGTCAGACTGGAGAGGTGGAGACCTTGTGAATGGTATTTGTGCGGACAAAAAGGAGATCACTGAGGATATTCAGGACAGATATTGCTCGGGCGTAAAGCCTACATACAGAAAAGCCTCACGTTTTGTTTTTAAAGTGGCCTTGTCTGCATAGCATATCGCCTGCCATTTTGTTGCCGAAAAACCTAGGGTTATTCGGTAAGGTCGAGAGTCATGTTAATGTGAAACTGCAAAGATCTTGACGCTCTTTGCAGATAAAAACCCAATCACCAAAATCTCTATGGTAACTAGATTTTTATTGGTCCCGGTGGGCACTTCTTGAAGATAGAGTGGTGGACACGGGACGTGTTGGTGCTACATAATTCCACTGAGTACTGAAGAGTATGCTTCATATATAGACGCCCGTACCTGCTACCCCTGTAAGATGGATCCTAGTCTGCGGCCATGGCTAATGAGATGCCATATGTCATACAGAACTGGGGCTTCATAAGGTGGGGGTGTCTGTGGCACAGTGGTCCAAGTTGCTGCATGGGAAAGGCTTGGGAGGGTCTTTAGTAATGTATGGAGACGCTATCAAAGAAAGCACCACAGACCCCTTCCCTTCTTGGGCACCACCATAGTGCCACAGCCTTCTGTTTGCCACCTTTTTGCAGTAGGTTGGTGACTTCATTGGGAGAGGGGATCATATGGCAGTATGGTGGATGTATGAGAGGAGGAACTGTGGTACTGTAGTGGGTGTATTTGTAAGGAGGGAGGGGTTCTACAGCACTTTTTTGGGGGTATAAGGGGGAGGGTCCTTTGTCCATATTGTGGGTGTTCTAGGTGAGAGGGGGAGGGGTCCTTTGGCCCTGTTGTGCATGTCCTAGAGGAGCGAGGGGTCCTGTGGCACTACAGTGGCTGTATTAGAGGGGATGGAGGGTGTGGCACTGTTACGGTTGTATTCATGGGGATATGGCACTGTGGTGGGTGTATTAGACAAGAAGTTGGTCCTGTGGCACTGTGGTGGGTGTATTAGAGGGGGCGGAGTGGTGCTATGGCACTGTGGTGGGTGTATTTGACAAGAAAGTGGTCCTGTGGCACTGTGATGGGTGTATTTAAGGGGATATGGCACTGTGGTGGGTGTATTAGACAAGAAGGTGGTCATGTGACACTGTGGTGGCTGTATTAGAGGGGGTGGAGGGGTGCTATGGCACTGTGTTGGGTGTATTAGACAAGAAGGGGGTCCTGTGGCACTGTGATGGGTTTCTTCGTGAGAAGGGAGGGGTGTTACGACACTGTGGGTAATGTATTAGAGGGGGGTCCAATGGTACTGTGGATGATGTATTAGAGGGGAGGAGGATCTGTGGTGCAGTGCATGGTGTATTAGAAGGGAGGGTGGTCCTATGGGTGTATTGGAAGAGAGGGGGGTCCTTTGGCCCTGCTGTGGTTGTCATAGAAGAGAGAGGGGTTCTCTGGCACCATGGTGGGTGTACTAGAGGGGAGGGAGGGGTGCTACGGCACTGTGGTGGGTGTACTAGAGGAGGAGGGGGTCCTGTGGCACTGTGGTGGGTGTATTGGAGGAGAGGGGGGTCTTTTGGCCCTGTTGTGGGTGTCCTAAAGGAGAAAGGGGTCCTGTGGCACTGCGGTGGGTGTATTAAAGGGGAGGGGGGCCCAATGGCTCTGTGGTGGATGTATTACAGGAGAGAGAGGTCCTATGGCACTGTGGTGGGTGTATTAGAGGAGAGAGGGACCCTATGACACTGTGGTGGGTGTATTAGAGGAGAGATGGGTCCTATGGCACTGTGGTGGGTGTATTAGAGGAGGGATGGGTCCTATGGCACTGTGGTGGGTGTATTAGTGAGGAGAAAGGGGTGCTATTGCACTGTGGTGGGTGTATTAGAGGAGATGGGGGTTCTTTGGCCCGATTTTGAGTGTCCTAGAGGAAGAAGGGTCCTGTGGCACTGTAAAATGATGTATTAGAAGGTAGAGTGGCCCCATGGCACAGTGGAAGGTGTATTCAAGAAGAGAGGGCTCCTATGGCAATGTGGTGGGTGTATTGGAGGAGAGGGGGGTCTTTTGGCCCTGTTGTGGGTGTCCTAAAGGAGAAAGGGGTCCTGTGGCACTGTGGTGGCAGTATTAAAGGGGAGGGGGGCCCAATGGCTCTATGGTGGATGTATTACAGGAGAGAGGGGTTCTATGGCACTGTGGTGGGTGTATTAGAGGAGAGAGGGGCCCTATGGCACTGTGGTGGGTGTATTAGAGGAGGGATGGGTCCTATGGCACTGTGGTGGGTGTATTAGAGGAGGGATGGGTCCTATGGCACTGTTGTGGGTGTATTAGAGGAGGGATGGGTCCTATGGCACTGTTGTGGGTCTATTAGTGAGGAGAAAAGGGTGCTATTGCACTGTGGTGGTTGTATTAGAGGAGTTGGGGGTTCTTTGGCCCGGTTTTGAGTGTCCTAGAGGAAGAAGGGTCCTGTGGCACTGTAAAATGATGCATTAGAAGGTAGAGTGGCCCCATGGCACTGTGGAGGGTGTATTCAAGAAGTGAGGGCTCCTATGGCAATGTGGTGGGGGTGTTAGAGGAGGGAGGGGTTCTATGGCACTGTGGTGGGTGTATTAGAGGAGAGGGGGGTTCTTTGGCCCGGTTTTGAGTACCTTAGAGGAAGAAGGGTCCAGTGGCACTGTGTTTGATGTATTAGAAGGTAGAGGGGCCCCATGGCGCTGTGGTGGGTGTATCAGAGGAGAGGGGTGCTGTGTTGCCCTGTTGTGGGTGTATTAGAGGGGAGGGGGTCCTGTGGCCTATTGTGGGTATATTAGCAAGAGCGGTGGGATCCTATGGCCCCATGATCACCATCAACAACCCCACTCTGAGAAATGCCGCTGGAGTGTGCGCAGACTGGAATTGGCTGCAAAGAGACTGCAGGAAATCAGCAGATTCCACAACAGATTGAAAAATATGGCAATTGTTTATAATACTCAATGCTGTAGAAAATGTTTATCAGTAAAGGTTTACATCTTCTTTAAATATTACAATAAGGGTCTATTCACACTAATGCCTTGTAGTAAGGTAACACGTGCATTGCATTAAGGCAGCCATTTAGCTTGGCATCCTCTTCTGTTATAGTTTGCTTTATACAGAGAGGCAAAACAATTAATTAAGGTTTTCCATCATTCTGGGGTTGGAGAGGTTGGGGACTTCCAGAGTAATACAATGGCTTTTCTAGAATAAAATATCTGTGGGCCAAGTACCGTAATGTTCTGGTTGATTTCCTCAAAGCCGAGTGTTCCACCAGACCCAAGAGACAATCCTGAGGGACTGAAATGTTAGTTAAGGATGTAATATATTTTAGCGAAGAATTCCAGGTATGGATAAATTTGGCCAGCTTGGCTCGGGATCTATCCCGAACCATAAACAACAGCGACCCCAAACTTGGGTCACATGGAGAGGGCCCCAAGGGGTACCTCTTGTCGGAGTTTCCGCTCCAAGCTGGCCAAGTTTCCCTATAGGCGGCAATGTTAAAGCCCAAACTTTTCGCTCGCGGTCAACTTTGGACGAACCGTAAGTGACAAACTTGGACCATATGGGGCTCTGGGACCCCTCTCGATGAGACCCAAGTTTGGGGTTCCTGACGCTTATAGTTCGGGACCCGGGAGCAGCCACGGGCCAAGCTGGCCAAGATTCCCCATAGGAGGAAATGTTAAAAAACTATGTAAAAAATATCTATACCTCGATTTCTTCTTTAATAATTCAGTCTTGTAGGTGCTTATTCTTCCACATCTCCACATGATATGGATAAAGTCTGTGCCTTCTTCGGTGATTTCCATTTTCCAGGGACATTGGCCAGGTATGGTATATATAGTATATTTTTAAATTGGTCAATGCTGGAACAATGGAACTTTGTAAAAAATATCTATACCTGGAATACTTTTTTAATAATTGAGTCTAGGAGGTGCTTACGCTTCCACATGTCCAAAGGATATGGATAAAGTCTGTGAATTCTTCAAGGATTTCCATTTTCCAGGGGCATTGGCCAGGTATGGTATATATAGTACAGTGGAACCTTGGATTGCGCGTAACGCGTTTACGAGCGTTTAGCAATACGACCCATTTTTAAAAAAAAAAAAAATCTTGACTCGGTTTGCGCTGTCTCGCAAGACGAACAGGATTCAAGCCTCTGTGTATGCAATACCGTATGTGGCCAGAGGTGCGGGGGCGCTGGTGAGGCTCGGAGACGTTCTGAGACACTTGGAGACACCGAAAGTGTTAACAGTTCCCGAGTGTCTCCGAGCCTCACCAGCACACCCGCACCTGTGGTCAGATACAGTACTGCATACACCAGTGCCCCCGCACCTCTGGTCACATACAGTACTGCATACACCAGCACCCCCGCACCTCTGGTCACATACAGTACTGCATACACCAGCGCCCCCCCACCTCTGGTCACATACAGTACTGCATACACCAGCGCCCCCCCACCTCTGGTCACATACAGTACTGCATACACCAGCGCCCCCGCACCTCTGGTCACATACAGTACTGCATACACCAGCACCCCCGCACCTATGGCCACATACAGTACTGCATACACCAGCAACCCCGCACCTATGGCCACATACAGTACTGCATACACCAGCACCCCCGCACCTATGGCCACATACAGTACTGCATACACTAGGGCCCCCACACCTATGGCCTCATACAGTACTGCATACACCAGTGCCCCCGCACCTATGGCCACATACAGTACTGCATACACCAGCGCCCCCGCACCTATGGCCTCATACAGTACTGCATACACCAGCGCCCCCGCACCTCTGGTCACATACAGTACTGCATACACCAGCGCCCCCGCACCTATGGCCACATACAGTACTGCATACACCAGCGCCCCCGCACCTCTGGTCCCATACAGTACTGCATACACCAGCACCGCCCCACCTCTGTCCACCTACAGTACTGCATACACCAGCACCCCCACACCTCTGTCCACATACAGTACTGCATACACCAGCACCGCCGCACCTCTGTCCCCATACAGTACTGCATACACCAGCGCCCCCGCACCTCTGTCCCCATACAGTACTGCATACACCAGCGCCCCCGCACCTCTGGCCACATACAGTACTGCATACACCAGCGCCCCCGCACCTCTGGTCACATACAGTACTGCATACACCAGCGCCCCCGCACCTATGGCCACATACAGTACTAGATAGACAAGCAGTGGTTGTGGAATGAATCTGAGTTTATACAAGTGCTTTGGATTATAAGCATGCTTCTGGGGCGAATTATGCTCGTAATCCGAGATTACACTGTATATAGTTGATTGGTCCAAGCTTGACCAATGGAACTGTAAAAAAAATGTCTATACCTGGAGGCTGAAATTCTTTTTTAATAATTGAGTCTAGTAGGTGCTCATTCTTCCACATGTCCAAAGGATATGGATAAAGTTTACGCCTACTTCAGGGATGTCCATTTTCCAGGGGCATTGGCCTGGTATGGTATTATACATAGTTACACTGATCCAAGCTGGACCAATGTAACTATGTATAAAATATCTATACCTGGAATTGTTCTTTAATGCTTGAGTCTAGAAGCCCTTTATACTTCCACGTGTCCAAAGGATATGGATAAAGCCCGCTGGTGCATAAGGACATTTCCAGCAAGTGCTGGAGGAATCGGTCAAGATCCTTCCCTATCTTGCTGGCGTAAGATAATAATGGTGTACAATAAAGTTGTTGTGTTCAGCTTTAAAAAAAAAAAAAAAACCTGACCAGCGCCAGGGTCTAGAACAGTGGCCCGGGGGCCAGATGTGGCCCTTTGCTTGCCTTTATTTGGCCTCTGGGGCACTACTCCTTCCACTGAAACGAGGCACTATTCTGCCATCTGACACCAGTGATGGGGCACCATTCCTACCACTGATACCAATAATGGACCACTATTCCCCTCTGTGATGCCAATAATGGACCACTATTCCCATCTATGATGCCAATAATGGGCCACTATTCCCATCTATGATGCCAATAATGGGCCACTATTCCTCCTCATAATACCAAATGTGGAAATGTTTACACCACTGATGCCAGGAAAATCTCCACTCACACCTCATTTCGGCCTTCCTAAAGTCTGAAGAACAATAAACTGGACCTTTGCTTAGTAAGTTTGGAGACATCTGGTCTAGAAAAAAAAAAAAGTTTTTAGCATTGACATGCACTTTAATTTTTACTGACTTGGAACCACAGGAGCAGAAACCGCCCAACTTAAAATGGCGTTACGCCAATGACTTAAGGCCCTCACACACGGCCTGATGGTTGGTTAATAGCGATCGTCCAACAGCCTGTTGGCCGATAATCTGATCGTGTGTACGCACGATTCTACAGCCGATTTCCAATTGTCGTCCAACAGAAGTTGGACGACGAGACTAGAAAACTTGTGTTGGTCAACAAGGCGTTGACCAATAGTTGGCTCGTGTGTGCAGAAATTGAACAACCAACAGTTGGAAGTGCAAACACTCATGCGCGGAATCCTGGAAGTGTTCGGTCGTGTAACCTGCGTTCATGGGCGCCCGCAGAACTTTTTTCGGGGGGGGGGGGCATCATTTTAAGGTCACCCATGCTCTGCCCCTTTTCGACAAAGTCATTATCACATTATCACGGTCAGAGACTGCAGACATAGTGCAAGAGATGGTCAGAGACTGCAGACATAGTACAGGAGATGGTCAGAGACTGCAGACATGGTACAGGAGATGATCAGAGACTGCGGACATGGTACAGGAGATGGTCAGAGACTGCAGACATGGTACAGGAGACGGTCAGAGACTGCGGACATGGGACAGGAGAAGGTCAGAGACTGGGGACATGGTACAGGAGATGGTCAGAGACTGCGAACATGGTACAGGAGACGGTCAGAGACAGCGCACATGGTACAGGAGATTGTCAGAGAGTGCAGACATGGAACAGGAGACGGTCAGAGACTGCAGACATGGTACAGGAGATGGTCAGAGACTGCAGACATGTTACAGGAGACGGTCAGAGACTGCGGACATGGTACAGGAGATGGTCAGAGACTGCAGACATGGTACAGGAGACGGTCAGAGACTGCGGACATGGGACAGGAGATGGTCAGAGACTGGGGACATAGTACAGGAGATGGTCAGAGACTGCGGACATGTACAGGAGACGGTCAGAAACTGCGCACATGGTACAGGAGATTGTCAGAGACTGCGGACATGGTACAGGAGATGGTCAGAGACTGCGGACATGGTACAGGAGATGGTCAGAGACTGCAGACATAGTACAGGAGATGGTCAGAGACTGCGGACATATTACAGGAGATGGTCAGAGACTGCTGACATGGTACAGGAGATGGTCAGAGACTGCTGACATGGTACAGGAGATGGTCAGAGACTGCGGACATGGTACAGGAGATGGTCAGAGACTGTGGACATGGAACAGGAGACGGTCAGAGACTGCAGACATGGTACAGTAGACGGTCAGAGACTGCAGACATGGTACAGGAGACGGTCAGAGACTGCGGACATGGTACAGGAGACGGTCCCTGATTCCTGGGGGGGGGGCCCTTGACCACCCTTGCCCCTACCTTCAGACGCCCATGCCTGCGTTCGTAATTCACAAATTCCATCCGCCTGAACTTCTTCGTTATACCCTCGGAACACGTCACTACGTTCGGCTTTGTTGGCCGATTACTTGCTTCACGTCAGTACGCTAGACCAAACCGCCGTCGCCCAATTTGGGAAAAAGTTGGACGTTCCGTTGACCAACCATCGGCTCCCTTGGGCTTTATAGTCAGCCGAGCTCCTTTTTTTACTCTTTTAAACCTGAGCTGTTTTTATTACCTTGCCTTGGTGACCGAAATAATTGCACATAGTAAAGCGCATGCAAACAGCCCATCCCCCTCCCCCCCCTTTTCCCTTGTACCGCAGCTCCTTATTAGCGTAAAAGCCAAAAGCCGCATATTGAAGCCTGTAGGAGCAGGCCTACCACTCCCCCGCCACGGTTCCCCGCTGCTGAAAATGAGATAAGGCGATACCTTTAATAACACGTTAACGGGACGGAACAATTGAAGTATCAGATAGAATCGCATTTCCTTTGGAATATAACTGCCTCTAATGTGCCCTTCTTAGCATAGGGGCTCCTCCAAGGCCCCGCATTACCGTTGGTTAGGGGGCCGCTCGCCTGTTGCTGACGCGCGGATATTTTATCAATGTGCAAATTGTGCATTAGCTGTTACAGAAACATCTCTGGTATAGTCATCTGGAAGTGAAATGGATAGCCCGCTGGGATGAAGTAGCACATTGTCTTTCAGCCGAAGGAGATCCCTTGCTGTTATCCCTTTTTTCGCGCGCCGTCGCTCGCTGTGCCTGTCAGCCGTAGGGGTAGGTCCCCCGTACCAATCCGTAAAGGAAGTGCCGCTTATTGTTGCTTCAAGAAAAAAAAAATTATAAAAATAAAAAGAGTGGTCTTCACGGAGCTTTCACTCCAGTCTGCTTGAAAATGACTTGCAAATGAGAGTCCCGCCAACGCAATTGCAGATAAAGAGGAGAATGCGATCTATTATATACAGCTGCCATTAATTGTGCCACACCGCGCCAGGTCCTGGAGGCTCGCTAATGAGGTGGCAGAAGGGTTTTATTTTCTGCATCGAACTACGGAAAAAAAATGGAAAAAAGGGGGAGAAATTATATTGTGGCGGTATTGGGGGGGTCACCTTTAGCCGTATTGGGGGGTCACATTTTCTGATAAGTGCCAATGATTGGTCATTGGGGCTGGAGTGGCTGTACAAATGGGCAGCGCAAAGATGGCGCTCGCAGACGTGTAGCATCCAATCAGATTTCAGTGTACAGGAAATAACTGGTGTTGGGGTTCATTCACGAGGCCGGGTGGGGGTGGGGGGGGGGCGTTAAAAGTACCAATAAGACCCACCGCTTCTACTTTCCTCTAGATTATTTTTAATTTCTTAGCTAGGGGTCTCCAAACTTTCTAAACAAAGGGCCAGTGTACAGTCCTTCAGACTTTAGGGGGCCGTATTGTGGCCATTGGGAGAAGAAAAAGTCCTGACGACAGTGGGAAAAACAATGCCCCATAGTTGGTGTCAGTGGGAGAAATTGTGTTCCATCATTGGTGTGATTGAGCCCCATTGCTGGTGTCATTGGTAGGAATTGTACCCCATCATTGGTGTCCTTGGGAGGAATTGTGTCCCATCATTGGTGTCATTGAGCCCCATTGTTGGTATCATTCGTAGGAATTGTACCCCATCATTGGTGTCCTTGGGAGGAATTGTGTCCCATCATTGGTGTCATTGAGCCCCATTGCTGGTGTCATTGGTAGGAATTGTACCCCATCATTGGTGTCATTGGGCCTCATCGTCGGTGTCATTGGGAGGAATTGTGCCCCATCATTGGCGTTATTGGGAGGAATTGTACCCCATCATTGGTGTCATTGGCAGGAATTGTGTCCCATCATTGGTGTAACTGAGAGGAATTGTGCCCTATCAATGGTGTCACTGGGAGGAATTGTGTCCCATCATTGGTGTCATTGGGCCTCATTTTTGGTGTCATTGGCAGGAATTGTGTCCCATCATTGGTGTCATTGGGCCTCATTGTTGGTGCCATTTGGAGGAATTGTACCCCATCATTGGTGTCATTGGAAGGAATTGTGTTCCATCATTGGTGTCATTAGGAGGAATTGTACCCCATCATTGGTGTCATTGGCAGGAATTGTGTCCTATCATTGGTGTAACTGGGAGGAACTGTGTCCCATCATTGGTGTCATTGGGCCTCATTGTTGGTGTCATTGGCAGGAATTACGTCCCATCAATGGTGTCATTGGGCCTCATTGTTGATGTCATTGGGAGAAATTGTGTCCCATCATTGCTGTAATTGAGAGGATTTGTACCCCTTAATTGATGCCAGTGAGGGGAATTATGCCCCATTTTTGGTATCAGTGGATGAAATAGTGCCCCAAGGGCCAGGTAAAAGCAGGCAAAGGGCCACATCTGACCCCCAGGCCGCAGTTTGGAGATCACTGCTATAGATTATTTATTATTCATAAACCAGGAGTCTCCAAACTTTCTAAACAAAGCGCTAGTTTACTGTCCCTCAGACTTTAGGGGCCAGACTGTGGCCATTGGAAGTAGAAAATCAGTGGGAGTATACAATGCCCCATTTTTGGTGCCAGTGAAAGTTGTGCCCCATTGTTGGTGTCATTGGGAGGGAAGAATCCTGTCCCATAGTTGGTCCCACTGGGAGGAACTGTGCCCCATCCTGGGTGTCATTGGGAGGAATTGTGCCCCTTCGTTGGGGTCAGCGGGTGGTACTGCCGCTAAACACGACACATTTAAGTTCACCTCTAAAACAGCCCTGTGGGTCAGCATTTGAGGTTTGAAACAGAAGGTGAGGAGACGACGTATCGCCTCCCCATCACCTGTTAAGCATGGTTTGCGGTGGATCGCTTTTCAGAAGAGAGGAGCCCTAAGTGTAGAACACCCTAATTTTCTTCAATATGTTTGCCATATTCCCTCACTGTATGCAGTTTTCTTAACCAAAGAGCCTGTTGCAAAGTTTCTTACCTGGAGATCCCACCAGTAGCAGCCCTTCCTGTTCCAGGCTGATGACCCTAAGCCACCGCTGACTCACAGGGTTGTCAGGCTGCCATGTAAGCTGCTTTGGGTGGCCGCTGGCATTCCTATGTTATGGACCTAATAGGCAGGTCAATGGCCACCTAAAGGAGTGCACACAGCAAACTGACAACGCTGCTGCTAATTGCAAAGTCCTTTAGCTGGATGTTGAGCCACCTATTGGGTTTATTAGATAGCCAGCCCAATGACCAACTGAGTCAGGATGAGGGTGAGGCACTGCCTGGGTATGGATCTTCCACCAATAGACACTAAGCCCCTTAGTGGAGCAAAATGGTCTGGGTTCAGCAGGATAAGAGTCAACTAAATGAGTTGGGTTCAGAGATTCAATGGCCAACTGATGGAGTGCACGCATGAAGCTGACAACTCTACTGCTAATTGCAAATTCTTTTAGTTGGCTGTTGAGCTGCCTATCTGATTTATAAGCTACGCAGTCCAATGACCAACTGAGGTGAGGTGGGGGTGAGGCACTGGATATGGATCTTCCACCAAAAGACATCAAGCCCCTTATTGAAGCCAAATGGCCTGGTTTCAACAGAACAATGGCCAGCTAAATGAGTTGGGTTCAGAGATTCGATGGCCAACTAAAGGAGCCCACACAACAAGCTGACAACTGTACTGCTAATTGCAAAGTCCTTTCATTGGCTGTTGAGCTGCATATCGGATTTATAAGACAGGCAACCCAATGACCAACTGGTGGTAGTGAGGCGTTGGACATGGATATGGGTCTTACACCAAGACACATTAAACCCCTTAGTGAAGCCAACAGCCAACTAAAGCTGACAACGCTACTGCTACATGCAAAGTCCTTTAGTTGGCTGTTGAGTTGCCTATCGGATTTACAGTATCTCACAAAAGTAGGTACGCCCCTCACATTTTTGAAAATATTTTATTCTATCTTTTCATGTGACAACACTGAAGAGCTGACACTTTGCTACAATGTAAAGTAGTGAGTGTACAGCTTGTATAACAGTGTATATTTGCTGTCCCCTCAAAATAACTCAACACACAGCCATTAATGTCTAAACCGCTGGCAACAAAAGTGAGTACACCCCTAAGTGAAAATGTCCAAATTGGGCCCAAAGTGTTATTTTGAGTGGCCACCATTATTTTCCAGCACTGCCTTAACCCTCTTGGGCATGGAGGTCACCAGAGCTTCACAGGTTGACATTGGAGTCCTTTTCCCCTCCTCCATGATGACATCACAGAGCTGGTGGATGTTAGAGACCTTGCACTCCTCCACCTTCCGTTTGAGGAGCCCCACAGATGCTCAATAGGGTTTAGGTCTGGAGATGCTTGGCCAGTCCATCACCTTTACCCTCACCTTCTTTAGCAAGGCAATGGTCGTCTTGGAGGCGTCCCAGTCTCCGAAGGGAGGGGATCATGCTCTGCTTCAGTATGTCACAGTACATGTTGGCATTCATGGTTCCCTCAATGAACTGTAGCTCCCCAGTGCTGGCAGCACTCATGCAGCCCCAAACCATGAAGGTGGTTTTGTTGGTGGTTATCATGCTGAAGGTGGTTTCGTCGACCGTTATCATGCTGAAGGTGGTTTCGTCGACCGTTATCATGCTAAAGGTGGTTTTGTTGGCGGTTATCATGCTGAAGGTGGTTTTGTTGGCGGTTATCATGCTGAAGGTGGTTTTGTTGGCGGTTATCATGCTGAAGGTGGTTTCGTCGACCGTTATCATGCTAAAGGTGGTTTTGTTGGCGGTTATCATGCTGAAGGTGGTTTTGTTGGTGGTTATCATGCTAAAGGTGGTTTTGTTGGCGGTTATCATGCTGAAGGTGGTTTTGTTGGCGGTTATCATGCTGAAGGTGGTTTTGTTGACCGTTATCATGCTGAAGGTGGTTTTGTTGGCGGTTATCATGCTGAAGGTGGTTTTGTTGGCGGTTATCATGCTGAAGGTGGTTTTGTTGGCCGTTATCATGCTGAAGGTGGTTTTGTAGGCCAATATCACACTAGTTAACATGCTGAGGACAGTTTTGTTGCCAGCTATCATGATGACCTGGGGGCTTTTGGACTTATCAAGGTCAAGAGTCAACCTGTACCAGGCAATCACTTATTTCCCCTACTGATCTATGGAATACAACTGCTATGGGCTGATGCCCTTTCTACAAGGCTTTTGCTCTGAGCATTACCATGCTGAGTCAGCCTATGTGTGCAGCATTCAGCTGTAGGATATTGTGCCCACGGCTCTGCGCTCCATGGCCCTGTGAATGGGTGCACTGTTCCGAGTCCTCTTCTAATGTCACTGAGGCTTGACTCTGACTTGTGGTCTTGTAGTGCCGGAAAAATGAGCCAAGTATGAATAAACTCCGGCAGAGATACCGGGACACTTAAAGCTGAATTCCAGTCATGAATGTTCTTCAATAGTCATGTGGGCCCAGCTTGAATCAAGGTAAGAATGTAGGTGCCATACCTGAAGGACCCCCGTAGAAGTGGAGAACCACTGTCCAGGTTACCGCTACTACAGTGATTGCTACTGTCCTTTAAATCCTATGATAAGAGTCTGCCCAGCTGCCTAGTAACCACAGTGGGTAACTTGCTTGGGCATGGCCGCCAAGCACAGAACACTTTGTATTTTTCTCAGTGAATGCAAGGCATCTTCTGATTTTATGAGGAGGAAAGCTGGAGCAGTGACGGCATGATCTCCACCTCGTCCAATCAGAAAATGCTTTGCATCCCTCAAAAAAAAAAAGCAAGAGTTCTGTGAATGGCGACCATGCTGAGTGCCCCCCTGTGTTCACTATGCAGAAGGATAGCTGCTGGGCACAGGACCTGGAGGACAGCAGTGCTCACGGTAGCACCCGCAACTACTGAGGGGGGTTCTCCTCTTCCAAAGCGGTCCCACAGGTATGGAATATATCGGTCAAACTGGACCAAAGGGACTATGCCATTAAATACATATCTGGAGTTCCGCTTTAAGGGTGCATTCAGACAAGCAGTTTTATTCCTGGTCAACGGTGGAGTCGCTTTTCAGAGGGTGTTTGACAGGTGGGGAGGAGGAGATATACTTTATCCCTTTAAATGCCGACCCACTGCCAAGCAACCGCTTGCATCACATACAGTTGCAGTGTGGTTGCCGAAACAGGAAGTGAGAAGAAATCTCTCCAGAGTGAGGGAACCCTGGCAGTCACCAGAGCCGGTGTCCCCATTGGAAGATTTCGCCTCAATTCCTGGTCTAGTGACCACTCAAAATTTGTGATTTTCCTTCACTTTTGGTGACAGACAAATAGAGAGGGTGAATATCCCTAACGGGGGACACAGACAGCAATAAAAACCTGGCAGGGGTTCTAATCCCTCTCCACTCCATCCACAACCAAAAAAAAAAAAAAGTATATCATTTTTCCTTTAGTTACACTTTTTTGTTCTGCTTAGCAAGCAAACCCTGAAACTTGAATTAGGGGTGGATTGCGGCAGCAGAGGATAGGGCAGTAGGTAAGTACAGCCAGGATGGGCTCCCTCCTGTAAAACAGACCATTTTCTTCGCCTTCTATAGGAAATGTACAGTTTCATTTTAAAGTGAACCTGGCTGTAACTTTAACAGGGACCTCCAAACTACGGCCCTCCAGCTGTTGTGGAACCAGGGGCGGCTTTACCACTAGGCGGAATAGGCGGCCGCCTAGGGCGCCACTGCCCCCCCAGGGTGCCCATCCGCTGTTGATCTGTCACTGTTCTGCAACAAATCACTTATGTCACTGGAGAGCCGCAGATGGCAGCACACCAGGGTGGTAAAATGAGGCGGATCCAGGGGTACAGGTGGACCACGGCCAAAGAAATGGGTAGAGAGGCTCTGCAGAAATCTCCACTTCCGCCACCTCCATCGTATACATTGACAGGGCAAAGGGGGTGGAGTCAGGGGCGGAGCCCAAGGGGACGGCAAAATGAGGTTTCGCCTAGGGTGTCAAAAATTCTTGCACCAGCCCTGTGTGGCACTACAAGTCCCATGAGGCATTGTAAAACTCTGACATTCATAGACATGACTAGGCATGATGGGAATTGTAGTTCCTGAACAACTGGAGGGCCATAGTTTGGAGACCCCTGCTTTAGAAGTTTGCATGAATAATTTCCAGATTTGTCACAATGTATCATTTTGGAAGATTATAAATATATATATTATACAGCACCTTCAAAAAGTATTCATACACCTTGAAATTCCCCACATGTTGTCAGGTTGCATCCAAAAACATAAATGTGTTTTATTGGGATTTTATGTGATGGACCGACACAAAGTGACTCATAATTGTGAAGTGGAAGGAAAATGATAAATGATACAAATAAATCTGTGAAAAGTGTGGGGGGCATTTGTATGGTGCCCCCCGGAGTCAATATTTTGTAGAACCACCTTTCTCTGCAATTACAGCTGCAAGTCTTTTTGGGGAGGTCTCTACCAGCTGTGCCCATCTAGAGAGGACATTTCTGCCCATTCTTCTTTGTAAAATACCCCAAGCTCTGTCAGATTGGATGGAGAGCAGTGGCTGCTGGTGAAAATTTTAGGATGGGGGGGGGCAGACCCCACCCTTCCTTTTTGACCCCTCCCTCTTCTCATAAGCCCCACCCTTATAGATTCCACCCATTGTGTCAGGAGTATACAGCTCAGCATCACCAGATAGGGTATACAGCATTGCCAGATATAGGGTATACAGCATCGCAAGATATAGGGTATACAGCATCACCGGATAGTGTATACAGCATCACAGATAGGGTATATACAGCATCACCAGATAGGGTATATACAGCAGGGTATACAACACCAGATAGGGTATATACAGCAAGGTATACAGCACCAGATAGGGTATGTACAGCAGGGTATACAGCACCAGATAGGGTATGTACAGCAGGGTATACAGCACCAGATAGCAGGGTATACAGCACCAGATAGGATATATATAGCAGGGTATACAGCACCAGATAGCAGAGTATACAGCACCAGATAGGATATATATAGCAGGGTATACAGCACCAGATAGGATATATATAGCAGGGTATACAGCACCAGATAGCAGGGTATACAGCACCAGATAGGGTATATACAGCAGGGTATACAGCACCAGATAGGGTATATACAGCAGGGTATACAGCACCAGATAGGGTATATACAGCAGAGTATACAGCACCAGATAGGGTATATACAGCAGGGTATACAGCACCAGATAGGGTATATACAGCAGAGTATACAGCACCAGATAGGGTATATATAGCAGGGCATACAGCACCAGATAGGGTATATATAGCAGGGCATACAGCACCAGATAGGGTATATACAGCAGAGTATACAGCACCAGATAGGGTATATATAGCAGGGCATACAGCACCAGATAGGGTATATATAGCAGGGTATACAGCACCAGATAGGATATATATAGCAGGGTATACAGCACCAGATAGCAGGGTATACAGCACCAGATAGGGTATATACAGCAGAGTATACAGCACCAGATAGGGTATATACAGCAGGGTATACAGCACCAGATAGGGTATATACAGCAGGGTATACAGCACCAGATAGGGTATATACAGCAGAGTATACAGCACCAGATAGGGTATATATAGCAGGGCATACAGCACCAGATAGGGTATATATAGCAGGGCATACAGCACCAGATAGGGTATATACAGCAGAGTATACAGCACCAGATAGGGTATATATAGCAGGGCATACAGCACCAGATAGGATATATATAGCAGGGTATACAGCACCAGATAGGATATATATAGCAGGGTATACAGCACCAGATAGGGTATGTACAGCAGGGTATACAGCACCAGATAGGATATATATAGCAGGGTATACAGCACCAGATAGGGTATATATAGCAGGGTATACAGCACCAGATAGGGTATATACAGCAGAGTATACAGCACCAGATAGGGTATATATAGTAGGGCATACAGCACCAGATAGGATATATATAGCAGGGCATACAGCACCAGATAGGGTATATATAGTAGGGCATACAGCACCAGATAGGATATATATAGCAGGGTATACAGCACCAGATAGGGTATGTACAGCAGGGTATACAGCACCAGATAGGGTATGTACAGCAGGGTATACAGCACCAGATAGGGTATGTACAGCAGGGTATACAGCACCAGATAGGGTATATATAGCAGGGTATACAGCACCAGATAGGGTATGTACAGCACTCACACCATCCCCCCCCCCCCCTCGCGCGGGGCTCGTAGCACTGACAGCAGATAAGCCCCCACCCCCGCAGGGCAGTTGGGACATCAAAGTCCCGCACTTACCCCATCTAAGAAGTGGGCAGGCAGGCAGTGGTGTCTGGGCGAGCAGGAACGGCTTGGCTTCGGCCGTACACCCCCCCTCCTCCTCCTCTGAGAAAGGCGTCCAATAGGATCGCCTGACTTCTCAGCCAATCGGGAAAGGGGTAACATACCCGCGCTTCCTGATTGGCGGAAAAGCATTTGCATTTGCTTTTCTAACACACGTGAGTGGGCTTGTGAGTACAATGCTCTGCGCCACCAGCAACTCTATTTTGAAGCCTATTAGAGCCTATGGTTCTAATCAGGTGCTTAAAAAAAAACTCCCCCGCCGATGTAATTTATGCAGCCGGCATCCTGAAAGGGGCCGGCCGCATGAATAGGGGGTGATGGCGGCGGCCATGGATGAATCTCTCCATTTAGCATATAGGAGGTGGTGAGGAAGCCCGTGCATCCTTAATGGACGGGCCGCCCCTGATGGAGGGCGTCTGTGATCAGCAATTTTCAAGTCTTGCCACAGATTCTCAATGGGATTTAGGTCTGGGCTGTGACTGGGCCATTCTAACACATGAATATGCTTTGATCTAAACCATTCCATTGTAGCTCTGGCTGTATGTTTAGGGTCGTTGTCCTGCTGGAAGGTGAACCTCCACCCCGGTCTCAAGTCTTTTGGAGACTCTAAAGCCTCGTACACACGGGACGACGATCGTACTTACGATCGTCTCAAATCGTATGTTGGCTGTTGTATCTAGCATACTGACTGCACTACACGATCGTACGACCGCAGAAAGAACGTTCAGGTGCATGTAATTAGCATCCGGCCGTTCCTGACTGCTGAGCATGCGTGTTTTGCACAATACAACTTCTCTGTACACACGATACAACGGTCGTATGAGCGCTTGTTGGTACGACAAAGTTTTCTAGTCTGCTCATACAACTCCCTTGTACGACCGTCGTATGTCGGCTGTTCTAATCGCGCATACGAACGATCGATTTCGCATACAACGGTCGTTAGTACGACCTGTTGTATACGATCGTCGTCCCGTGTGTACGAGGCTTAACGGGTTTTCTTCTAAGATTGTCCTGTATTTGGTTCCATCCATCAACTCTGACCAGCTTCCCTGTCCCTGCTGAAGAAAAGCATCCCCACCCCATGAAGCTGCCACCACCATGTTTCACAGTGGGGATGGTGGGTTCAGGGTGATGTGCAGTGTTAGATTTCTGATGCTCAGTTCCGGTAAAGTGCGACTTTTTTCCCCCATAGAATGGAGATTGTGCTGTGTTGGTTGCCCTTTAAATCCTGGCACTTGGTGACTCGTTTGTTTTTCGGGGGTTACAGACTTCCTTCACAAACACAGAGATCTCCTTGAATGGAGTGGGGACTCCGCCCGGCATGTTGACTCTCATGATGTATAACGGGAACATCGCCAGCAGATCCGGTACTTTTCCAGGTCCGACTCACGGATCAGTGCCAGGACAGGTGCCCGGCGTCCCCCCCCATGGACTGACTGTGTAAGACCGATGATGATGCAGACCTTTTTTGCTTTAAAGGGGAACGCCAAAAAAAAAAAACAGGCAAAAGCCAGGCAAGTGGCATTTTCAACAACGAAGGTCATCATTAGCAGGGTCGTTCTTTTATTCTCCCTGTCTGCATTGGGGAGCTTTACCTTTACTTTTTGTATCATAGCCAAAACAGGAAGTCCTTCCAAAGTGGTTGTCACCAGAGCTAGTGTCCCCATTGGAAGATGTCCCCTCACTTCCTGTTCTGGTAACAACCCAAACTTTGGGATTTTCTTTCACTCTCGGTGATAATGGTGAACAGGACAAATATAGAGGGGGGATCTCCCTAACAGAGGCACAGACAGCAATAAATCTATCGCAGGCCATGCTACCTCGTCATCTATCATCCTTCACAGGCCATGCTACCTCTTCATCTATCATCCTTCACAGACCATCCTACCTCTTCATCTATCATCCATCACAGGCCATGCTACCTCTTCACCCATCATCCTTCACAGGCCATGCCACCTCTTCATCCATCATCCTTCACAGGCCATGCCACCTCTTCACCCATCATCCTTCACAGGCCATGCCACCTCTTCATCCATCATCCTTCACAGGCCATGCTACCTCTTCATCCATCATCCTTCACAGGCCATGCTACCTCTTCACCTATCATCCGTCACAGGCCATGCCACCTCTTCACCCATCATCCGCCACAGGCCATGCTACCTCTTCACCTATCATCCGCCACAGGCCATGCTACCTCTTCACCTATCATCCTTCACAGTCCATGCTACCTCTTCATCTATCATCCTTCACAGCTCATACTACCTCTTCATCCATCATCCTTCACAGCTCATACTACCTCTTCATCCATCATCCTTCACATGCCATGCTACCTCTTCATCTATCATCCTTCACATGCCATGCCACCTCTTCATCCATCATCCTTCACATGCCATGCTACCTCTTCATCTATCATCCTTCACAGGCCATGCTGCCTCTTCACCCATCATCCTTCACAGGCCATGCCACCTCTTCATCAATCATCCTTCAAAGGCCATGCTACCTCTTCATCCATCATCCTTCACATGCCATGCTGCCTCTTCATCTATCATCCTTCACAGGCCATGCCACCTCTTCACCCATCATCCTTCACAGGCCATGCTACCTCTTCATCCATCATCCTTCACAGGCCATGCCACCTCTTCATCTATCATCCATCACAGGCCATGCTACCCCTTCATTCATCATCCTTCACAGGCCATGCTACCTCTTCACCTATCATCCTTCACAGGCCATGCTACCCCTTCATTCATCATCCTTCACAGGCCATGCCACCTCTTCATCCATCATCCTTCACAGGCCATGCTACCCCTTCATTCATCATCCTTCACAGGCCATGCCACCTCTTCATCCATCATCCTTCACAGGCCATGCTACCTCTTCATCTATCATCCTTCACAGCTCATACTACCTCTTCATCCATCATCCTTCACAGCTCATACTACCTCTTCATCCATCATCCTTCACATGCCATGCTACCTCTTCATCTATCATCCTTCACAGGCCATGCTACCTCTTCACCCATCATCCTTCACAGGCCATGCCACCTCTTCATCTATCATCCATCACAGGCCATGCTACCTCTTCATCCATCATCCTTCACAGGCCATGCTACCTCTTCACCTATCATCCGTCACAGGCCATGCCACCTCTTCACCCATCATCCTTCACAGGCCATGCTGCCCCTTCATTCATCATCCTTCACAGGCCATGCTACCTCTTCATCCATCATCCTTCACAGGCCATGCTACCTCTTCATCCATCATCCTTCACAGGCCATGCTACCTCTTCACCCATCATCCTTCACAGGCCATGCCATCTCTTCATCAATCATCCTTCACAGGCCATGCTGCCTCTTCACCCATCATCCTTCACAGGCCATGCCACCTCTTCACCTATCATCCTTCACAGGCCATGCTACCTCTTCACCCATCATCCTTCACAGGCCATGCTACCTCTTCATCTATCATCCTTCACAGGCCATGCTACCTCTTCATCTATCATCCTTCACAGACCATCCTACCTCTTCATCCATCATCCTTCACAGGCCATGCTACCTCTTCATCCATCATCCTTCACAGGCCATGCTACCTCTTCATCCATCATCCTTCACAGGCCATGCTACCTCTTCATCTATCATCCTTCACAGGCCATGCTGCCTCTTCATCTATCATCCTTCAAAGGCCATGCCGCCTCTTCACCCATCATCCTTCACAGCTCATACTACCTCTTCATCCATCATCCTTCACAGGCCATGCTACCTCTTCACCCATCATCCTTCACAGGCCATGCTGCCTCTTCATCTATCATCCTTCAAAGGCCATGCCGCCTCTTCACCTATCATCCTTCACAGCTCATACTACCTCTTCATCCATCATCCTTCACAGGCCATGCTACCTCTTCACCCATCATCCTTCACAGGCCATGCTGCCTCTTCATCTATCATCCTTCAAAGGCCATGCCGCCTCTTCACCTATCATCCTTCACAGCTCATACTACCTCTTCATCTATCATCCTTCACAGGCCATGCTGCCTCTTCATCTATCATCCTTCACAGGCCATGCTACCTCTTCACCCATCATCCTTCACAGACCATGTCACCTCTTCATCCATCATCCTTCACAGGCCATGCTACCTCTTCATCTATCATTCTTCACAGGCCATGCCACCTCTTCATCCATCATCCTTCACAGGCCATGCTACCTCGTCATCTATCATCCTTTATAGGCCATGCTGCCTCTTCATCTATCATCCTTCACAGGCCATGCTACCTCTTCACCCATCATCCTTCACAGGCCATGCTACTTCTTCATCTATCATCCTTCACAGCTCATACTACCTTGTCATCTATCATCCTTCACAGGCCATGCCACCTCTTCACCCATCATCCTTCACAGACCATGCCACCTCTTCATCCATCATCCTTCACAGGCCATGCTACCTCTTCATCTATCATCCTTCACAGGCCATGCTACCTCTTCATCTATCATCCTTCACAGGCCATGCTGCCTCTTCATCTATCATCCTTCAAAGGCCATGCCGCCTCTTCACCTATCATCCTTCACAGCTCATACTACCTCTTCATCCATCATCCTTCACAGGCCATGCTACCTCTTCATCTATCATCCTTCACAGGCCATGCTGCCTCTTCATCTATCATCCTTCACAGGCCATGCTACCTCTTCACCCATCATCCTTCACAGACCATGTCACCTCTTCATCCATCATCCTTCACAGGCCATGCTACCTCTTCATCTATCATTCTTCACAGGCCATGCCACCTCTTAATCCATCATCCTTCACAGACCATGCTACCTCGTCATCTTTCATCCTTTATAGGCCATGCTGCCTCTTCATCTATCATCCTTCACAGGCCATGCTACCTCTTCACCCATCATCCTTCACAGGCCATGCCACCTCTTCATCAATTATCCTTCACAGGCCATGCTGCCACTCACTCCATCATCCTTCACAGGCCATGCTACCTCTTCACCTATCATCCTTCACAGTCCATGCCACCTCTTCACCCATCATCCTTCACAGGCCATGCTACCTCTTCATCCATCATCCTTCACAGGCCATGCTACCTCTTCATCTATCATCCTTCACAGTCCATGCCACCTCTTCACCTATCATCCTTCACAGTCCATGCCACCTCTTCATCTATCATCCTTCACAGGCCATGCCAACTCATCATCTATCATTCTTCACAGGCCATGCTACCTCTTCATCCATCATCCTTCACAGGCCATGCTACCTCTTCATCCATCATCCTTCACAGGCCATGCTACCTCTTCATCCATCATCCTTCACAGGCCATGCTACCTCTTCACCTATCATCCTTCACAGGCCATGCTACCTCTTCATCTATCATCCTTCACAGGCCATGCTACCTCTTCATCTATCATCCTTCACAGGCCATGCTACCTCTTCATCTATCATCCTTCACAGACCATGCTACCTCTTCATCTATCATCCTTCACAGGCCATGCCACCTCTTCACCCATCATCCTTCACAGGCCATGCTACCTCTTCATCCATTATCCTTCACAGGCCATGCCACCTCTTCATCCATCATCCTTCACAGGCCATGCTGCCCCTCACTCCATCATCCTTCACAGGCCATGCTACCTCTTCACCTGTCATCCTTCACAGTCCATGCTACCTCTTCATCTATCATCCTTCACAGGCCATGCCACCTCTTCATCCATCACCCTTCACAGACCATGCTGCCTCCTCCATTATCATTGAGGAATATACAGGTTTTTGTGGTGGGGTTCAGGCTCCTCTATGCCCTGGGATGGTATTGTGGCAGTGAAGTACCTTTGGGAATCATTTGGAGATGTTGGTAACTCTACCCGCTCACCTCAGGTTTGGCACCCGCTGCCCTCCGATCGCTCCTTCCGCTCATTGTATAGCTTGCGTGTAACATGAACACAAAGCATCTCCTGGAAACACATTCCTTCTGCACTATGTCACATGGAAGCCTCGGAACGAAGGACCTTGCCGGCCGGCGCTGAATAATCATTCGATTTCACAATTACCACAACATTTTGTGGCAACGCATCCGTGAAATTCGATAAAAAAAAAAATGATACTGTACCCTAAGTGCAATTTTGGGCTCTGCCAAGTCTTGTCAAGTCTGTCCAGGAACTGACAACTATTTTACTGCTCGGCGTGGGATTTATAGAAGGGTCAGCACGGCGGCGAGGAAATACGCGGTGACACGGGAAACAGGGAGGCCGAGGAGAAATGGAGGAAACGTGGGGAGGACGCCCATCAAAAACATTCCCCAAACAATTTAAGGACTTCAGTCGCTATTATAAGAAGATAAACATGAATAGCCCATTAAAATATAAAATTGCAAAGCCAGCTTTTGTTGCAGTATTCAATCCAAAGATTTGCCCTGCAGTATTTTTTTCTGCCACTAGTCTGATGGCCAGCATCATTCAACCCACTCCCTCTGAGCCCAGGTTGCCCTGGACCCACTTCCAGCCTTTGATTGGACGGGGAAAGGAGAAGCAGCACAGTAATGAGCTCATCTCTCTGTCTCGCTGCTCTCTCCTCCTATCATAATGCTGCTTGTCAGGAATTAACCTGATTGGATCCCTGTGCTGATTCTTTAAAAACTTTTCTTTTTAATATCCCCATTGGGGAGATTTCTAGTCACTTCCTGTCCTAACAGGAAGTGAGGGGAAAATGTCCAAATAGGAACCCACATTGAAAAAAAAATCGTAAAACCCTTCCCTCCTCAATCCAAGCAAGATAGGCTTAACTGAAAACTGTATCAAATACTTACCGTAATTTATTTTCCTTTCCTGGCGCCGATCCATATGTGAGTTGCCATGTTGGTGATGGGAAAATAGGCAATTTTATCAAATACTTACCGTAATTTTCCTTTCCTGGCGCCGATTCATATGTGAGTTGCCATGTTGGTGCCAAGAAAATTGTGTAAAACACCTACTGTAATTTTCCTTTCCTTGAGTCAATCCATTTATGAGTTGCTATGTTGGTGACGAGAAAATGGAAAATTGTACCAAATACTTACCGTAATTTTCCTTTCCGGGGGCCAATCCATATGTGAGTTGCCATGTTGGTGAAGGGAAAATGGACAATTGTACCAAATACTTACCATAATTTTCCTTTCTGGGAGCCAATCCAAATGTGGGTTGCCATGTTGGTGAAGGATAAATGGAAAATTGTATCAAATAGTTACTGTAATTTTGGAGCCAATCCATATGTGAGTTTGTATGTTGGTGAAGGGAAAACAGAAAACTGTATCAAATACTTACCGTAATTTTCCTTTTCTGGAGTCAATCCATATAGTATGTGAGCTGCCATGTTGGTGAAAATGAACAAGTGCAACAAATACTTACCGTTATTTTCCTTGCCTGGAGCCAATCCATATGTGATTTGCCATGTTGGTGACAGGAAAATGGGCAATTTTATCAAATACTTACCGTAATTTTCCTTTCCTGGGGCCGATCCATATGTGAGTTGCCATGTTGGTGCCAAGAAAATTGTATAAAACACCTACTGTAATTTTCCTTTCCTGGAGTCAATCCATTTATGAGTTGCCATGTTGGTGACGAGAAAATGGGAAATTGGATCAAATACCATAATTTTCCTTTCCGGGAGCCAATCCATATGTGAGTGGCCATGTTGGTGAAGGAAAAATGAACAATTGCATCAAACACTTGCCGTTGCTTTCCTTCCCTGGAGCCAATCCATATGTGAGTTGCCATGTTGGCGACAGGAAAATGGAATCAAATACCTACCGTAATTTTCATTTTACTGGAGCCAAACCATATGTATGCTGCCATGTTGGCATCAGGGAAGTAGACATCATCAGAGAAATAAGTGGGTTTCCATTATTGACCTGATACAAGTATGTGGATGGGGAAAGCCAAAAGTCCTTTTCGGCCTGCTTGTTCCCAGGTCAGTAACTCAAAGTAATTAACCCAAGGGGTCAACCCAATACCAGGCAACTACCATTTGTAGACAGAGGGGACAGCAATGGTTGTCTCCATGTTTCCCCCATCTTCTCCACCCTCTCTTGCATCATTGTGATAAAACTAAAAAAAACTCTGATAACCCAGAAGAAGTGCTTTGTCATTCTACCATATGTGTCAACAAGGCTTTTCATCAAGGGAGATCAAGGAGAGTCTTCTTTTCCATTGGAACTTTCTTTTATTTACTGATGTTTACAGGAATAAAGAGTTTGAAAACGGCTCGGGGTGATGTGCTCATCCTCCACGCACCATTTCTGCTCTTTAGCTCTCCGTCACGTTGTCTTTGGGTTACATGTAGTGTGACAGCTCTCTCATCACCACGTCACTGATCACCGTGAACCTCAGCTGTGTCCTCAGTTGGAAGCTCGGGCGGAGATGATAACATGGGGAGGTTGGGGTCACTTCAGCTTTCAGAAATATGAAACCATTCCAGAAAAATTGATCATTCCTCTGGGAAAGCAAGGTTGGAATTTTGCCCAAGACATTTTCTTCTAGAGGTGACCTTAAATGATGTCTTCACCTTCCACCATGGCGCTTTAGGTGCTTCCTGCCATGTGTGTCCATTGTGCTCAAAAAAGCTTGCAAAACCTTTTCAGTTTTTTTTTTTTTATTTGGCCAGTCCCCTACAAAATTTTGGACAGTTGAAAATACAGTTGTGGCACTACCAACCGCAAGGGCTGCTGATTCTAACCCCCAAAGGGCGCAGAGGCTACCAACCACAAAAGCAATAGACCCTGGCTCCAATAAGCTCTCTAGAGCAGTGTTCCCCAACCCTGTCCTCAAGGCCCACCAACAGGTCTTTTGCACAAGTGATTTGATCAGTTTCATTGCCTTAGTAATTACCACAGCTGATTCATCTGAGGGAAATCCTGAAAACATGACCTGTTGATGGGCCTTGATGACTGGCTTGGGGAACACTGCTCTAGAGGTTGTCTTTTTTTGTGATTAATTGCTGATAAAACTTGTAAAAAGAGAGGGGTTGGGGGCATGGGATACTCCAAGATGCTCAGCAGTAGATGGTGAACAAGGGTTCAGCCTTTCTAGCAGTGGCAGTAGTGGCTAATAGTCCAAGACTCCACATATGAAGTGTGCAACTATTGGTACCCAGTGCTGCATCCACCACTCAATTTCAAGGATCAACTAAAGGGCACTACTCACATGTCCCAGGGCCAGCTTCCTCTGGACACAGCACATCAAGTGAGATGGCATCTCTCAGAACCATATCCCTTGTAGTGTGGTTCTGCAGTCAGTTTTGAGAAGAGTCCATCTGAGCCTTTGATCCTGGTACCTCTGAGGCCTACTAGAGCAGCTGTTCATTCCAGGGGTTGCCTGGCATCAGTAGCCCATGCACCTCTGGAACCCTCATGGGGTTAAGGAACCCTCCTCTTCAGTGTCTCAGACTATTTATCTGCACCCTAGCTCCCTTCTGGACACTTCCCCTCCAGGGATTGGCCGGACCCTAATAAATATTCAGGCTGGTTGATTTGACTCTCCTGCCCTAAGTACTGGAAGCTTCTTTCAAAGGCAGGGGGGAGCAATCAAGATCCTAGTCTGTGAGACCCTGAAACTTTTCAACACAGAGGAATTCACAAAATAACTTTCTGGTCTAAGTGAACCCCTGATAAAAATGACTATATCTACAACTCATGATACATTAGTGGGGTGGTCAGTGAGAAGAATGCTCCTTACACTTGTGGTCATTGGGAAGAATTCCCCCCTTACAGATAGCTAAAAAGATCAATGATGTCATTGGGAATTTATCTGAGAGGTAGAAATTGACCATTGCTCAAGGAACCCCTAGCAACCTCTGGAGGAACCCTGGTGTATGGAACAGTTAAAAGCCTTGTTTTTTTGTCCCCTTTACTTCCTGTTCTGTAATTACAGCCGGAAGTGAGAGGGAATTTCTCCAAAGTAAGGAAAATGCCATCTTAGACAATTGCCACTGGAATAAATGCCCCCACTGGAAGATTTTACTTCTATTCCTGCTCGGGTGGCAACTTAACATTTTGGATTTTCTCTGTATTTCATCCCTGGTGACAGTGGGGGGAATCTCCCTATTGGGGATCCTACAGCAATAAAAATGTAACTGTATAAGAAGCAATAAGAGCACCAAGCTAATGGTAATTAAACAATTAATATAATAAGCCAGCCATTTTCAACCAGGGTTCTTCTAGAGCAGGGTTCTCCAAACGTTCTAAACAAAGGCCCAGTATACTGTCCTTCAGCCTTTAGAAGAGGCCAGAGGTCAGTGGGAGCAGAAAATGTCCTGCCATCAGTGGGCATAAACAATGCCCCATCATTGGTTTTAATGGGATGATGAAGGCCCCATTGGTGGTATCAATGGGAGGAATAGTGCCAACGCTGGTGTCAGTGGAAGGAATAGTGTCCCATCATTGGTGGCAGACCATTGTTCCAGAGCTTGCTAAGGGTTCCTTGAACAATTAGCAATTCTGCTTCTCAGATAAGAAACCACTGATACCAGTGATCCTATTAGCTATCTTTATGGAAAAATTCTTCTCAATGATCACCAATGTAAGGAGCATTCTTCCCACTGACCACCAATGTAAGAGACATTCTTCCCACTGATCACCAATGTAAGGAGCATTCTTCCCACTGATCACCAATGTAAGGAACATTCTTCCCACTGACCACCAATGTAAGGAGCATTCTTCCCACTGATCACCAATGTAAGGAGCATTCTTCCCACTGATCACCAATGTAAGGGCCAATGTTCCTACTGACAACAAATGTAAGAGACATTCTTCTCAGACCACCAATGTAAAGGCTAATCTCCCCACGGACCACCAATGTAAGGAGC
>BLSH010437729.1:738465-755745 GCA_018402905.1 Glandirana rugosa
GCAAAAAAAAAGGGGGGGGGGGGCGTCCCCCCGTGCCCCCCCCCCCCAAAGCATAATAAATACCCTTAAATTAGGCGGCTCATGTCAAGGAGCTGAACAGCCGGGCCGCTTTTAACAAGCCTGCCAAGCAAATTGTGTTTTGGCAAACGATTAACTTCCATTGACCGGCAATCATTCCCATCCCATCGGCGGACCCCAGCCCCTGCCATCCTTAGTGTACGGCATTTGTAACCACCTTTTTTTTTGGGGGGGGGGGGTGATTAAATTATAATAGACCCCCCCCCTTTTTTTTTTCCACTTTTCCAAAAAGCCGCTACCACTTAGGAGACGTTATTAACCTAATTCATTAAAAAGTAGCCGTCCCCTTTTGTTGGCGCAGCGCTTTGAGGCCCTATTGATGCCAAGCGTTTCCCCCGGTAAAGCGCATAATGACTCCTCATTAGAGACCCCGAGAGCAATTAACAGGACGCTTAATTAGCAAGGAAAAAAAAAAAACGTATTAGAGTTTGAGTGGCTGATCTTTGCTTAAAGACTTGTAAAGTAATCGGAGGTCGTTGTCTGATTAAACATCGATCGGCCTCGCCGCCTCCCTTAGGTCACCCCCCCCCCCTCCTTGATTCCCATTCGCCCGGGTGAACAATGGACGCGCTACAAAAAAGGCCGCTCTGCGCTGTAATGGAGCGACGGGTATTAAACATTAGGAATATGGGTTTTTTTTTCTTGTGCGACGGAACCGGCTGAGCGCTGTAATTAAGGCTAAAACGGTGAAGGGCGACACAAAAGTGCGGCGGGTTACTGCTTAAAATACCTTTAGGCATCAGTAGGTTTTTTTAAAAAAAGTGACTGTATTGTCTCATTTACACTAAGCGTCGATCTCTGAAAAGCGGTGGATTGATTTTTCAGAGGGAGTTTGAGGGGCTGTGTGTTGTAATTCAGGATAAAACGGTAGAGGGCGGAACAAAAGTGCGGCGGGTTACTGCTTAAAATACCTTTAGGCATCAGTAGGTTTTTTTTTTAATTTGACTATATGGGCTCATTTACACTAAGTGTTGATCTCTGAAAAGCTGTAGATTGATTTTTCAGAGGGAGTTTGAGGGGCTGCATGTTGTAGTTCAGGTTAAAACCGTAGAGGGCGGAACAAAAGTGCAGCGGGTTACTACTTAAAATACCTTTAAGCATCAGTAGTTTTTTTTTTTTTATCTTGACTGCATGGGCTCATTTACACTAAGTGTCGATCTCTGAAAAGCGGTGGATTGATTTTTCAGAGGGAGTTTGAGGGGCTGCGTGTTGTAGTTCAGGTTAAAACCGTAGAGGGCGGAACAAAAGTGTGGTGGGTTACTGCTTAAAATACCTTTAAGCATCAGTAGGTTTTTTTAAAAAAAGTGACTGTATTGTCTCATTTACACTAAGTGTCGATCTCTGAAAAGCAGTGGATTGATTTTTCAGAGGGAGTTTGAGGGGCTGCGTGTTGTAGTTCAGGATAAAACAGTAGAGGGCGGAACAAAAGTGCGGCGGGTTACTGCTTAAAATACCTTAAGGCATCAGTAGTTTTTTTTTCTATTTTGACTGTTAGGCTCATTTACACTCAGTGTCGATCTCTGAAAAGCGGTGGATTGATTTTTCAGAGGGAGTTTGAGGGGCTGTGTGTTGTAATTCAGGATAAAAAGGTAGAGGGCGGAACAAAAGTGCGGCGGGTTACTGCTTAAAATACCTTTAGGCATCAGTAGGTTTTTTTTAAAAAAGTGACTGTATTTTCTCATTTACACTAAGTGTCGATCTCTGAAAAGCGGTGGATTGATTTTTCAGAGGGAGTTTGAGGGGCTGCGTGTTGTAGTTCAGGATAAAACAGTAGAGGGCGGAACAAAAGTGCGGCGGGTTAGTGCTTAAAATACCTTAAGGCATCAGTAGTTTTTTTTTCTGTTTTGACTGTTAGGCTCATTTACACTCAGTGTCGATCTCTGAAAAGCGGTGGATTGATTTTTCAGAGGGAGTTTGAGGGGCTGTGTGTTGTAATTCAGGATAAAAAGGTAGAGGGCGGAACAAAAGTGCGGCGGGTTACTGCTTAAAATACCTTTAGGCATCAGTAGGTTTTTTTTAAAAAAGTGACTGTATTTTCTCATTTACACTAAGTGTCGATCTCTGAAAAGCGGTGGATTGATTTTTCAGAGGGAGTTTGAGGGGCTGCGTGTTGTAGTTCAGGATAAAACAGTAGAGGGCGGAACAAAAGTGCGGCGGGTTAGTGCTTAAAATACCTTAAGGCATCAGTAGTTTTTTTTTCTGTTTTGACTGTTAGGCTCATTTACACTCAGTGTCGATCTCTGAAAAGCGGTGGATTGATTTTTCAGAGGGAGTTTGAGGGGCTGTGTGTTGTAATTCAGGATAAAAAGGTAGAGGGCGGAACAAAAGTGCGGCGGGTTACTGCTTAAAATACCTTTAGGCATCAGTAGGTTTTTTTTTAAAAAGTGACTGTATTGTCTCATTTACACTAAGTGTCGATCTCTGAAAAGCAGTGGATTGATTTTTCAGAGGGAGTTTGAGGGGCTGCGTGTTGTAGTTCAGGATAAAACAGTAGAGGGCGGAACAAAAGTGCGGCGGGTTACTGCTTAAAATACCTTAAGGCATCAGTAGTTTTTTTTTCTGTTTTGACTGTTAGGCTCATTTACACTAAGTGTCGATCTCTGAAAAGCGGTGGATTGATTTTTCAGAGGGAGTTTGAGGGGCTGTGTGTTGTAGTTCAGGATAAAACGGTAGAGGGCGGAACAAAAGTGTGGCGGGTTACTGCTTAAAATACTTTTAGGCATCAGTAGTTTTTTTTTTAATTTGACTATATGGCTCATTTACACTTAGGCCCCTTTCACACCGGGGCCGCCCGAGCATTAGTGGTAAAACAATGGTAATTTGCGGCACTTTACCGCTCGTTATAGCGGCGCCATGGCGCCGTTATAGCGGCGCCATGGTGCCGTTATTCGGGCGGCGGCAGTGCACTTTTAACCCCCCCACAATGGTTTAAACAGGGGTTAAAAGTGCCGGTTAGTGGCGCTACCGAAGCGGTGTTCAGGCACTACGGGAGCGCTGCCCCATTGTTTTCAATGGGCAGGGGAGGTATAGGAGTGGTGAATACCCCCCTCCCACACTGCTTCAAAGATGCGGCTTGCAGGACTTTTTTTTACCGTCCCGCAAGTGCACCGCCCCAGTGTGAGGGCTTTCACACTGGGGTGTATTGGGGGACTTTTCAGGCGCTTTTTAGTCGCTATTTTTAGCGCAAAAGCGCCTGAAAGATGCCTTGGTCTGAAAGGGGTCTAAGTGTCGATCTCTGAAAAGCGGTGGATTGATTTTTCAGAGGGAGTTTGAGGGGCTGCGTGTTGCAGTTCAGGATAAAACAGTAGAGGGCGGAAAAAAAGTGCGGCGGGTTACTACTTAAAGTACTCTTAGGCCATCATTTTTTTTTTTTTTAAATTTTCGCCGTATGGGCTTATTTATACTAGCGTTGCCCTCTGAAAAGCGAGCAATGTTGGATTGCTTTTCAGAGGGAGTTTGAGGGCGCGGTTTGGTGGGTTGAACCATTTTTTTTTTCCACCACCCCCCATCGGCTTGACCGCTCCCCCTTAAAGAGTAAGAGTATATTTTGCTGTATGGGCTTATTTATACTGGCGTTGCCCTCCGAAAAGCGATCAGTGGTGGATCGCTTTTCAAAATGATTTTGAGGGGCCGTGCGTTGTAATTAAATCGGTAGAGGGCGGATCAAAAGTGTGGCGGGTTACTGCTTAAAAATAGTTTTAGGCATCATCAAGTTTTTTATTTTATTTCACCATATGGGCTCCTTTATTCAAGTGTTCCCCTCTGAAAAGCGATTGAGGAATGCTTTTCAGAGGGAGTTTGAGGGGCTGCGCGTTGTAATTAAGAATAAAGGGGTTGAGGGCGGAACAAAAGTGCAGCAGGTTGCTGCTTATAATACTTTTAGACATCATGAATTTTTTTATTTTTTTATTTCACCATATGGGCCCATTTACACTAAAGTTTCCTTCTGAAAGGTGATTGGCGGGGGATTGCTTTTCAGAAAGAGTTTGACATAGTACAGGAGATGGCCAGAGACTGCGGGCATGGTACAGGAGATGGTCAGAGACTGCAGACATAGTACAGGAAACGGTCATAGACTGCGGACATAGTACAGGAGATGGTCAGAGACTGCAGACATAGTACAGGATGTGGTCAGAGACTGCAGACATACTACAGGAGACGATCAGAGACTGCAGACATAGTACAGGAAACGGTCAGAGACTGCGGACATAGTACAGGAAACGGTCAGAGACTGCGGACATGGTACAGGAAACGGTCAGAGACTGCGGACATTATACAGGAGACGGTCGGATAGAGTTGCCACATCATCCCTTTAATCCAGGACACATATGAATTACACAGGTTCTGGGGCTAATTTAATGCAGATGAGGCACCAAGTGAGTTTAATTACCACATTAATTAGCCACAGAACAACCTGTGTAATTAATATGTGTCCTGGATTAAAGGGATGATGTGGCAACCCTACAGTCAGAGACTGCGGACATTGTACAGGAGATGGTCAGAGACTGCAGACATGATACAGGAGATGGTCAGAGACTGCAGACATAGTACAGGAGACGGTCAGAGACTGCAGACATAGTACAGGAGACGGTCAGAGACTACAGACGTAGTACAGGAGATGGTCAGAGACTGCAGACATGGTACAGGAGACGGTCAGAGACTGCAGACATGGTACAGGAGATGGTCAGAGACTGCAGACATGGTACAGGAGACAGCCAGAGACTGGGGACATGGTACAGGAGACGGTCAGAGACTGCAGACATAGTATAGTAGATGGTCAGAGACTGCAGACATGGTACAGGAGACGGTCAGAGACTGCAGACATAGTACAGGAGATGGTCAGAGACTGCAGACATGGTACAGGAGACGGTCAGAGACTGCAGACATAGTACAGGAGTTGGTCAGAGACTGCAGACATGATACAGGAAATGGTCAGAGACTGCAGACATGATACAGGAGATGGTCAGAGACTGCAAATATGGTACAGGAGACAGCCAGAGACTGGGGACATGGTACAGGAGACGGTCAGAGACTGCAGACATAGTACAGGAGATGGTCAGAGACTGCAGACATGATACAGGAGATGGTCAGAGGCTGCAGACATGGTACAGGAGACGGCCAGAGACTGGGGACATGGTACAGGAGACGGTCAGAGACGGTGGACATTGTACAGGAGATGGTCAGAGACTGCAGACATAGTACAGGAGATGGTAAGAGACTGCAGACATAGTACAGGAGACGGTCAGAGACTGCAGGCATGGTACAGGAGACGGTCAAAGACTGCAGACATAGTACAGGAGATGGTCAGAGACTGCAGACATAGTACAGGAGATGGTAAGAGACTGCAGACATAGTACAGGAGACGGTCAGAGACTGCAGGCATGGTACAGGAGACGGTCAAAGACTGCAGACATGGTACAGGAGATGGTCAGAGACTGGGGACATGGTACAGGAAACGGTCAGAGACTGCAGACATAGTACAGGAGATGGTCAGAGACTGCAGACATAGTACAGGAGACGGTCAGAGACTGCAGGCATGGTACAGGAGATGGTCAAAGACTGCAGACATAGTAAAGGAGATGGTCAGAGACTGGGGACATGCTACAGGAGACGGTTAGTGACTACAGACATTGTACAGGAGACGGTCAGAGACTGTCCGCATTCCACCTGCCTACTTTCTGGGTGGGTGTGCCCAAATCCTTTCCAGACCCAGCCTCTAAATAAGTGAGGAGGACCGCCCATCATGCCAAGTTTATAGGATGGTCCCTGCCAAGAATCGAACTCGACTGTCCGCTTCCATCGACGAGTGCGCTTTTGAGTAACTGCACACGCTGTGATTCCAGGACACGGCCCGGGACACAGCAGCAGTGAAAGAGAAGACCAAGATGTGGGACTTTCCCAGCAACCTCCTGTTTATAGAGGTAGGGAATGACTCCGCCCCCTGCGCCCTCCGTGCCTCTGTTTAATTGAGTATATTGGAGCATTTTTAACCCCTTCCTGCCTAGCCCCATTGGGGGAAGGATTGGCCAATCATGTGACCGCTGACCACTGTAATTGGCTGTCGCACTGGTCACATGATACGGTTTATAAATGTGGGGGATGACTCCGCCCCCTCACCCTCTGTACCCCGGTTTAATTAAGTATTTTGGAACATTTTTAAACCCCTTCCTGTCTCCTTTTATTGGTTCTGTATGCTCAAGGGTGGGAAGAATTGGCCAATCATGTGTCCACTGTGATTGGCTGCCACAGTGGTCACATGATATAGTTTACAAATGTGACGGATGACTCCGCCCCCTGCGCCCTATGTGCCCCTGTTTTATTAAGTATTTAGGGGCATTTTTAAACCCCTTCCTGCCTAGCCCTTGCATCTATTTATTGCATCTGTACGCCCTGGGGTGAGAAGGATTGGCCAACCATGTGATCACTGTGATTGGCTGTCGCAGGGGGTCACATGTTATGGTTTATAAATGTGGGGGATGACTCAGCCCCCTACACGCTCTGTTCCCCTGTTTTATTAGGTATTTTGGAGTATTTTTAACCCCTTCCTGCCTAGCCCCGGCATCCTCTTATTGCATCTGTATGCCCAAGGGCAGGAAGGATTAGCCAATCATGTGACTGCTGTGATTGGCAGTGGTCACATGATTGGCAGCCAGTCGCGCTGACCAGGGCTGTCTTTAATATTGACTGGACCCTGGGCAAACATTTTCTTTGCCCCCCCCCCCAAGGCTATTTACCTATCAATGCAGGTTGTTTACATGTAAACACAGGGTCTGCAGGTGAGTGATCTGTACATGGCAATAGGCATTGGTGTGTGCACATAGGGTGGCAGGTGTGGCACACCCTAATCACCCTGTACTATGCAGATTCCCCCTGCTGCCTGGCTACAGAGAAAGGGACTGGGGAATCTCAAAAGTGAGACATCAGGGGTCTGGTTAGACCCCTGATATTTCACCAAAGCCCCCCCCCCCCAGCAGGGCTCCTAAAAAAATGGAAAAAAAATAATAAAAATATATAATTTTGTAAAAAATAATAAAAAAACTAAAATTGTAAAAAAAATAAATAAACTACTGACACCTATCTCTTGTGGTGCATACCTTAATGCAATAGGCTGCGCACACCCGTGGCAATAGGGCAGAGCTGGGCAGCATTAGTAACAGAACTTCACGCTGAGATATCGGGACACAGCACGGGACTAAAACTTCAAGGGACAAGGGAATTTAAACTGGGATAATGGGCAAGAATGAGGCAGCTGCTTTGAGCCCCACAACAATGATTTTGCCCTGCCTTAAGGACGGTCCTGGCGCTGACTCTCGTTCATTAGTATGGGCTGAGAGCCGTCATTGATAGCTCAGGGAGTGCACTCTTAGCACAGAAAGCTCTGCTGCCCATGGACGCAAATGCATGCAGGCGTTAAAGACCACCCTCTTCGCCACCGCATATATGCGTTACATGGGTGGCAAAGGTTAATATGTTTTAATGCACTTTTGGGAGGGGGGGGTTAATATTTTTTTTAATGAAGGTTTTTTTTACTGTGACAAAACCCACATGCATTAAAGGGCAAAAATGCACAAAATTTATATTTAAAATGCTTTAAAAAAAAAATTAAAAAATTTGTTAAAAAATTAAAATTAAAAATGTGAATTGTGACATACAAGAGGCGTACTTGTGCTACAATTATTCAGGAAAGGTTCTTCTTTTAGCGCCATCTATTGGATAAACAATGGACCATGGTGGAATTAAAGGGCAGATCCCTCTAATTCCCTCGGGGAATGAGGTCACCACATCTCCTCCCACCATATTACAGGTTTAATGACCAGGTTGGAAGACTGTGACCAGTGTTGAGTTCCATTAAAGCCCCGGTCGGTGCTCATCTGCTGATTGCACTCAGAGATATAATTAAATGTAACTTCATCCTCGTGTGGACAACCCTAGTTGGTAAACTGAGGGAGGGTTAATAATCTGGAAAGGCGGCAGTTATTCGCAATGTCTTTGCATGTTTTCTCAGTTCATTATCCTGTCCTATTATAGCAGGGGTTTGACTTTTAAGTGCTCTGATTACCTACAGGACAAAAGCAGGTGAGTGACGGCACTCGGGGTTGCTAAAATCCTTGAGCTGGAGGAACCTTTTTTTTCTCACTTAGGTGTATTAACCCCATAAATAATGTTGCAAGTGCTGAAAAATATTGATCCTGCCAATAATCCCATGAGCTCTTGATGTCCTGTTTGGAAAGACAACATAGTTCCTCTGTTGCACTGAAACCTCAAGCAGCGTCATCTAAACCAGTGTTCCCCAACCCAGTTCTCAAGGCCCACCAACAGGTCATGTTTTCAGGATTTCCCTCAGATGAATCAGCTGTGTAATTACTAAGGCAGTGAAACTGATCAAATCACCTGTGCAAAATAATGGAAATCCTGAAAACATGACCTGTTATTGGGCCTTGAGGACAGGGTTGGAGAACACTGCTCTAAACTGCCTGCTGGACTACAGAACTCCACCCATCCCCACCCTTCTGTGTCCCTCTCCACGTGCATATATTGATTTCTTTCCCAGCAAAAGAGACTCTTGAGAGATGTAGTTCTGGGTGTATGCCTACTTTGGTAGGACCCGAGCTCCCAAAATTTGCCTCCGCAAGACATTTAATAGCCTGGTGATGTAGGCAGAAACCCAGAAGTATATCTCCCAAGGGCCTCTTTTTTGCACATGGCGTGTCGGCAGGCCTTTGCTGTTACAAGGTAGCAGGCCTCCGGCTCAATCAGCTGCAGCTAGAGGATTTATCACGCTCATCCGCGCGTAACAAAGGGGCAGGAATGCTGGTGATATCATTGACCCAGTATGGCCATGTGATCATAATGAGTCAATGAGGCTACATGGACATATTTGTCCAATGTCATTAACCATATGTGACTATATTAGGTCAATCAGGGCCATATTAACATAGGGGCTATTGGAGCTGCAGCTCCAGGCCCCTACCTTAATATAGGCCCAGCCGCCCAAGAACTTCCCCCTGGCACTGCGGCGCCGCCACTGCGATGCTCTTAATCCAGCCCTGAGGTCAATAATGTTACAAGCATTCCTGCCACTTTGTTATGTGCAGATGGGGGCAATGAATTCCCCAGCTGAAGCTGATTGGACTGGCGACCTTTCAATCATTGACAGATTCCCATGGGTTTTGGCCAAAATGGCATTGTCCAAATATAGCCATGCGGTCATATTGGGTCAGTGATGTCGCCAGCATCCCTGTCCTTCAGCAGTACATAACAAAGGGGTGGGAATACTGGTTACATCATTGGCCTTATTTGCCCATGGGGTCGTAGTGGATCAATGATGCCACCAGCATCTCCACCCCACAGCCACCCATAACAAAGAGTCGGGGATGCTGGTGGCATCATTGACCTAATATGACCACATATGGTCAATGACATTGTCTAAATATGGCTATGTAGTCATATTGGGTCAATGAGGTCCCCGGCATCCCTGTCTTTCAGCCGTATGTAACAAAGGGGTGGGAATCCTGGTTACATCATTGACCTACTATGACCATGTGGTCATAGTGGGTCAATGATGTCACCAGTATCTCCACCCCACAGCTGCCCATAACAAAAGGCCGGGTATTCCGGTGACATCATTGACCTAATATGGCCACAATTGGTCAATGACATTGGTCAACTATGGCCATGTGGTCATAGTGGGTCAATGATGTCACCTGCATCCCCGTCCGGCAGCTGTACTTGACAAAGGGGTCATATTGGGTCAGCGATGTCACAGCACCCCAAAGCCACACGTAACAAAGGTTTGGGGATGCTGGTAACATCATTGACCTAATATGACCACGTATGGTAAATAATATTGCCCAAAAATGGCCATGTGGTCATGTTGGGTCAATGATGTTACCAGCATCTCTGTCCTTCAGCCGTATGTAACAAAGGGTTGGGAATGCTGGTGACATCATTGACCTAATATTGCCACATTTGGTCAATGACATTGGTCAACTATGACCATTTGGTCATAGTGGGTCAACGATGTCACCTGCATCCCCGTCCGGCAGCTGTACAAAGGGGTGGGAATGCTGGTGAGATCATTGACCTAATATGGCTTGTGGTCATATTGGGTCAATTATGTCATCAGCAACCCTGCCCTACAGCCATACATAACAAGGGGATGGGGATGCTGCTGAAATCATTGACCCAATATGGCCACATTTGGTCAATCAAATTGTCCAAATATGACCATGTGGTCATATTGGGTCAGCGATTTCACCAGCACCCCAAAGCCGCACGTAACAAAGGTTTGGGAATGCAGGTGACATCATTGACCTAATATGATTACATATGGTAAATAATATTGGCCAAATGTGGCCATGTGGTCAATGATGTCACCAGTAACTCTGTCCTTCAGCCGTACGTAACAAAGTGTTGGGAATGCTGGTGACATCATTGACCTAATATGGCCATGTGATCATAATGAGTCAATAATGTCACCAGCAGTCCATGGCTACATGGCCATATTTGTCCAATGCCATTAACCATATGTGACCATATTAGGTCAATAATGTTACAAGCATTCCTGCCACTTTGTTACGTGCAGATGGGGGCAATGATTGGACTGGCAACCTTCCAATCATTGACAGATTCCCATGGGTTTTGGCCAAACTGGATTTGGCCTGAACCTTAACTCATGGCTACCGGTAAAGTTAAAGAGAGGTTACAGGATCAAAGTAGAAGAACCAAAAAATAATGCCAGGGCATGTTCTATTGTGGGAGGGGGAGGCTCTTGGGAGGTAAACTTGGGTAATGGCTGGACATGCACTTGAAATGCAGTTTCACTTTAAAGCCAACGTAAACTATTGATGACATTATCCTCCATTTTTGGCTCCAAAGGGCTCTGAGGGCCATTACTTCCTTAAAAGTGACAGAACAGGCCCAGAGCAGTTTATTACAAATTATTTCAACTTTGACGACACCTGTTTCACACATTAAAGAATTTAGAAAAAAAAATGGAAGCCTATCCAGTTTCAGAAAATAAAGGCTCTGTAAGAGGATAGCATATCTCGGGCAGGAGGAAGCAAAGTCAATGTACACTTCTCTGTAGGACTTTCCCATGCTGAAGAATCCAGTGTTGCAATTAAAAGTATATTGCAGTCATCCGATAATACAATACGTGTCTCACAAATGGTGCTCAGACAGGTGCACTCTTCAGCTTGACTGAGTACCGCCATAAAATATGCCGGTGTAGGTTTCATGTCATGAGAAAACAGGACGGTTATAGGAAAACCCAAGAGCGACATGAAATTCTGAAATGTAGCTTAATGCCGGCCGCCAAAGCTTTAAACAACCTTTAGACTGGGGCTGAGGACGCCGCTGAGTGCTATCACACCAGTAGACTTTGCTTCTTCTGGTTAACTGGCCAAAGACTGGGAGTTCCAGGACTAATGGCGGAGTTAAAAAAAAAACTTGCCCGTGTTCACTACATTCCTGAAGCACTGGTGGCTGGCAATTTGGCAAGTCAGGGCACCATCAAAATGAATTGAAGTTGAGATCCAGGCAGAAAAAAAATACTGTTATCTTAAAAAAAAAATGGATACATTAAATCCTAACTCTAGGGATTGTAAGAAATCTCCCCTGGCAGTGGGGCCCCTCGAGGGTTAACTGCTTGTTAGGTCTAGGCGGCCAGAATATTGCTAAATATTTACTTTATTCTGCGCTCCAGCGTTGCAATTGGACCCCCACAGCCTCCTTTCTAGGTAACTCATGGACATGATCACACTCTTGCCTCCTCAACATACAATACAGGGTTAATAGCCCTGCATTGTACATGATGATGCCAAACGTAGGGACCTAGAGCTGGCTGGAGCAAGGGTATAAGGTGAGTACCAGGGGCGTTGCTAGGGGGTGGCTATTGGGGCTATAGCCCCGAGTCTGGGGCCCATAGCCCCGAGTCTCTTACCGGGTGGGTGCAGTTCTGCAATTAGCAGGTATGTCTCTCTGGGGACCCTGATGTAAGGGGAATCCACACTCAGGTATGTAACAATATTTATATATATATATATATACACACACACACATGTATATTATATACATGTGTATGCCCACTCAAGCGTATGACTTTCTTTACTTTGCTGCTATGGGCTCTAGCCCCGGATCTTTTGTAGACCTAGCAATGCCCCTGGTAAGTACCAATTCTTGTACTCCCCTAGACATACTGAGCATTTAAGGAGCCCATTGCAGAGGTAGATTATTTTTTAGTTCCTAAGGTTTGGCTTTAAATACTGCTATTGTGGTGTATGTAGGACCGCTGATGGTGAGGGAAGAGTACAGGAAGTATTACCAGTTGTATTATGGGTGGAACCATCATGGTATTTCTCTTAGGGCACCATCCCTATTAACTAGAAACCATACAGAATTCTTCCTCCAGCCCCAAAGACACTGAAGATGGAAGAGGTAAGTTAGGGACTTTAAATGTGCCACACAGAGGACCTTCACCAGCCACTTACTTAGGTACTCTTTGCCAGTAGCGGGTTGGACCCCCTTATGACTTCATTCTTCATGGCATAGATTCAACTAGGTGTTGGAAACGTTCCGCACATCCATGATGCCACCACATCCCAAAGAGTCTCTATTGGATGAGATGTGGGGAGTGTGGAGGCCATTGGAGTGCAGGGACCTCATTGTCCAGTGGTGAGATGATTGGAGCTTTGTGACTTGGTGCATTATCCTGCTGGAAGGAGCCATCAGAAGATGGGGACACTGTAGTCATAAAGGGATGGACATGGTCAGCAACAATATTCAGGTAGGCCGTGGAGTATAAACAATGCTCAATTGGTACTAAGGTGCCCAAAGTGTGCCCATCCCCCACACCATTACACCACCACCACCAGCCTGAACCGGTGATACAAGGCAGGATGGATCCAAATTCTGACCCCACCATCTGAATGTCGCAGCTGAAATCCAGACTCATTAGACCAGGCAACGTTTTTCCAATCTTCTATTGTCCAATTTTGGTGATCCTGTGCCAATTGTAGCCTCAGTTTACTGTTCTTAGTTGACATGAGTGGCACCCGGTGTGGTCTTCAGCCGCTGTAGCCCATCTGCTTCAAGGTTGGATGTGCTGTGCGTTCAGAGATGGTATTCTGCATACCTTGGGTGGTTATTTGAGTTATTGTTGGCTTTCTATCATCTGGAACCAGTCTGCCTATTCTCCTCTGACCTCTGACATCAACCAGGCATTTTCCTCCACACAACTGCCGCTCACTGGATATTTTCTCTTTAAACCCGAGAGAAAATCCCAGAAATACTCAGACCAGCCCGTCTGCCACCAACAACCACACCACGTTCAAAGTCACCTAAATCCCTTTTCTTCCCCATTCTGATGGTCAGTTCCAACTTCAGCAAGCAGTCTTCATCTTGTCTAGATGCCTAAATGCATTGAGTTGCCGCCATGTGATTGGCTGAATAGCAATTTGTGTTACCAAGCAATTGAACAGATGTACCTAATAAAATGGTCGGTGAGTGTATATAGAAAAATCAATAAAATATCCAACACTTTATTGTACAATTAAAAACCATCATTAAAAATCTAAAAAAACAAAGTGCCATGTATGGTTATATGTAGTTAACACATATATGCCACTCCAGCATGCCGTAATAGATCTGGGCTAATGGATCAACGCGTTTCATGATAGGCTTGCTTTCTCAGGATCCACACCCTTATGTATACAACCAATATCAATCCAGAAAAAGTCATCAGATCAAATCAAAAATAGTGCAAAATCAGTGCTGTCCCTACTATGCCAAATACTCATTGGAAATCCATCCCCTGCATGGTGTCCTATATGCACAAGCACTAGTTGCATAGTTGGTTGAATAACGACACCGGTTTATCCAGTTTAACCGTCGGGTAGAAAAGGGATTTTACACTTCTTTGATTTGATCTGATGACTCCCAAGAGTACGAGGTGACATCACTCCATTGTTAAGGGAATTTAATGTTTGAGAAGTTTTCTGGATTGATATTAGTTGTATATATATAAGGGAGTGGATCCTGAGGAAGCAAGACTATTGCGAAACGCGTCGATCCATTACACCAGATCCATTACATCAAGCTGGAGTGACACATATTCCTTAGCTACATACAACCATACATGCCAATTATTTTGAGTGTTTTTAATGATGTTTTTAATTGTACAATAAAGAGTTTGGTTAAGCAGGACCTCAAATAAACCTAAAACCTTCATTGTGCTTCCCCACCGCTCTTTTAGTGTTTGGAGGTATGGAGGATCATGTGCCTTTCTCCCCTTCCTCCCAGGATGCAATGCTTGGGTCTGTGTGGCCAATGGTCACGCCTGAACACCATCAACAGGGGCTGACTGGCATCTTTTGGCCCAGGGGGCAAGTACAACCCAGAGGCCCATGGTGGAGCGACTCGCCCTCCTCCTGCTTTCCCTCTTCCCTGCCTCCTCCTGCCCCCCATCCCAGGCTGAAGCTCTGCTCCAGGTACTCTCTGCTTACAGGGCAGGTCGGGCTGGACAGTAGTGCCCGCCGGACTGACTCTGGATTCCCAAACTGGCCGGCAGGAGGCTGCAGGGGGGAGCCAGGGTGGCTTAGTTGGGGCTGGCCTGGGGGTGAGAACCTCCGGTGGGGCATGGAGCTGCCCTCTGCTCAGACACGAGGGGATGGCCTGCGCTCTGTCCTCGTCCTTATCCACGCTCTTGGTAGGCCTTTAGGCATGTCTTCGGTGCAGCCCTCTGCTCAGACACAAGGGGATGGCCTGCGCTCTGTCCTCGTCCTTTTCCCTGCTCTTGGTAGGCCTTTAGGCATGTCTTCGGTGCAGCCTTTTTATGGGGCTTCAGAGCGACCCGGGGAGTAATTACCCTCTGGCCCAATCTGCCCCTGACCTTCAGGTTAACCGTGTTGGAGGTCCAACACTGGCCAACACATGGCCTACACAGGGAATAGACTCAGGTCTGTGGCAGCCAAACAGTGCCGTGGCGGAACAACGGGAAGGAAGAATCAATGAGTTTGGGCCATCAAGAGAACTTTTCACTTTGCCCCATATGGGGCTTATAGCTTAATTTTAAGAGAATGCATCTATGAATCTGAAGACATGACCAGGTGTGGGCCATCCATTCTTTACCTAGACTTCACCTTAACACAAAAGTACCTACCTCCTGCTTTTCCTGCTTCCCAATGGTGCTCATTAAGCATGTGTCAACATTTCACAATAGGCTAAAGTTCAATAGGGAACAATGGCCTTCATAGCCTGGCTGTGGAACCAAATGGTTCTTCAAAGCTCCATGGAGCGTCGAAGATCCATCACCAGAAGGTGGTTTTGGCAGTGGAACCAAATGGTTCTTCAAAGCTCCATGGAGCGTCGAAGATCCATCACCAGAAGGTGGTTTTGGCACAAGATAGATTGACAGAAGCTTCTATGTCCCCAAAACCAGCTCGCCGCCACATGGCGACGACCCTTCCGCGTTGCTAAGCGGATGGATCCAGCTCATCCGGCATTTCTTCCTATCCCCTTTAAATTCTCGGAAAAGTCTGCTGGTTGGATAACACGTATGAAACGAGGATATTATTGTCCCGCTGCTCGACGTAATCTTTACCTAATTAGTCGAAAGGAACTCAGCCTTTTGCAATAATGGTCGGCACCATGAGTTTTCAAAAATGAAGATTAAAACTTAAAGAGATTAGACAACTTTTGCAAGATATTAGCTGTTCAAAAATGACAAAAATGTCCTTAAGCCTCTCTGGAGAAAACGTTGGCCAAACAAGGGCGCCTTTTGTTTCCGCTTATAAGACTTTATGGGGCAGACATTGTATTCAGGGTATGAGTGCGGGACGGAGGGGGACTCAACTTATCTATCGCCAGCAAAACAAATCAGGTCGGGGTATTAACAGAGGGATTAAAAGCGGAAAATGCTGGGACGGCGCTGAAACACCGACCACCCACCGGCCACCTCAAGAAATAGACAAATAATATTCTATGGCAATTTACGCCGACAGCCATTTGCTGTGTACCGCTGTTAGGCTTCCTAAATAGTACTTTTGAGATTTTATTAATTTTGACCAGGAGTCACACTCAATTTTACTATATGCGTAGTCAAAAAAAAAAAATTTATGAATATTCCATATATGAAAAATAAAAAAAAATTATTAAAATGAAAAAATATATACTGTATATTTTATTTATTTTAGGCACAATTTTGGTTTTAGGCTTTATGCGTATTTTAGTATTTTAATTTTTTTTTTTTTTGTGCACACATATGTTTTGATTATAGACATTCATATATAAATATATATCTATTTTATTTTGCTGGAGTTTTATGTTTGTTTTATTTTAATTAATTAATTTTTATTTATCAAAATTTAAATATTGACATTTATCTTTATCGATTTTTTCCTATTTAGCTTATATATTGATATTTATGTTTATCAATCGTTTCTTTTTCCTTTAGAATTTTCAATATTTTTATATCCGTCGTTCACACAAACGCAGCACTTTTTTCCCCCTCATTTGCGTTTGTAAGCGCAGCCGCGTGCGTTATACATCTCTAATATTTATCTTCTCCCCAAAGACCTTCTTTTTTATTTTATATATTGATAAAGTATTTATCTTTATTATTTTTATTTTATTCATCTGATATATTGATATTTATCTTTAGTAATTTGATTTTATTGATTTTATATATTGATAGTTATCTTTATCGATTTTATCTTAGTTAGCTTATATATTGATATTTATTTTATCAATCATTTCTTTTTCCTTTAGAATTTTTAATATTTTTATATCCGTCGTTCCCACAAACGCAGAGCTTCCCCCCCCCCCATTTGCGTTTGTAAGTGCGGCCGCGTGCGTTATACATCTCTACTATTTATTATCACTCTTCTCGTCAAAGACCTTCTTTTTTATTTTATATATTGATACAGTACTTATCTTTATTATTTTTATTTTATTCATCTGATATATTGATATTTATCTTTAGTGATTTGTTTTTATTGATTTTATATATTGATAGTTATTTTTATCGATTTTATCTTATTTAGCTTATATATTGATATTTATGTTTAGCAATCATTTCTTTTTCCTTTAGAATTGTCAATATTTTTATATTCGCCGTTCACACAAACGCAGCGGCTTTTTTTCCCCCATATTTGCATTTGTAAGCGACGCCGCGTGCGTTATACATCTCTATTGTTCATTTAC
>BLSH010437729.1:765511-779516 GCA_018402905.1 Glandirana rugosa
TCCTTTCCTTTCCTTTCCTTTCCTCTCCTCTCCTCTTCTCCTCTCCTCTCCTTTCCTTTCCTTTCCTTTCCTTTCCTTTCCTTTCCTTTCCTTTCCTCTCCTCTCCTCTCCTTTACTTCCATCTCATTTTCCCTTCCTTCCCTTTCCTTTTCATTTCCTTTCCTCCCCTCCCCTCCTCTCCTCTCTCTTCTCCTTGTCCCTTCTCTTCCTTTCATTTCTTTTCCTTTTCCTTTTTTTCCTGTCCTTTCTCTTTTTCTTTCTCTCTCTCTTTCTTTCCATGCTTCTCTATGTTCTGTAACATTCTTTCTTGCTGTTTATTTTGTTTCCATTTATTTATTTTTTGTCACCTTCCCATCTGTCTTTCCTCTTTCTGCCTTTTCTTCCTCTGTGGTCCTTTCCTTGCTCTGTGCCCCCCCCCCCCTAATTAATACGATCGACCCATCTGACATTTAGATTGGTTTGTGAATATATTGTGAATTATTCATTAATCTGTGACTTCCCATAACATCGGAGGAACTTTATGTATCCCTCTTAATGTCGCCTTTCATTTTTATAGATTGAGGGTTATTTCCTCTTCTGCTTCCATGTAAAAAAAAAATCTGGAATTTTGGGGAATCAAAATTGTCAAATTTTTTAATAATTTTAATTTTTGCATTAAATGAGGGTGAAAGGGAAATGAAGTGTTTATCCAACCAATCAGATTTGAGCGCATATTTTTATTTTCCTAACACCTGAATGGTCTCACTGGTGATTGGTCAGTTCTTTGTATCCAGCCTTAAATTTAGGGTGAAAGGGAAATGAAGTGTTGTCCCAACCAATCAGATTCAAGCATATATATTTTTCTTTTCCTAACACCTGAAAGGTCTCACTTGTGATTGGTCAGTTCTTCTCCAGCCTTCCCCGTGTATCCAGTGTTGGCGCACAGGCCCATCGCCGTTTGTGTTGTGATTGATGGGCGTCCCAGACTCCCGGCAGCCCCGTATCTCCGGGCGATCGTTCTGCTGCTGAGCCGCTCATTTGCAAAGCTAATGTAGCAAGATGCCATCCTGCGATTTGTGACTTCTTTATTACGTCCCCCATTAGTAAAACAAACGGCGGGGCCATCACACATCATCTCCAGCGTCTGCTAAATATTTGATCAGCCGTAATGGAATTTGTCAAATCGGCCTAATTGTGTAATATGTCAGCCACCAGATAGGAGGATCGGACGCGGTCTCTGCTCGCCGATCATTGTCAAGGGCTCCGCGTTATGTCACAATATTAATAATGCAAAAAAAAAGGGTCACTTTTCTGGTTGTAAATTATTTTTATAATATTTGGGTGCAGCCGCGTATTCTTGTTGTATAATAAGATTTGACGGTCGGCAAGGATGGGTTTAGGATTAGGCAATGTAGGCCTGTGCCTATAGGCATCAAAGGAAAGCAACATTTACCACTATAGTTATTGATCTTTTCAGAAATATCGTCGTCTAATATGAACCGATTGACAAAGTGCCCCAGTATTCTACGCCAGGTGGAGAACGATGAAAACTGAAAACGTTTTATATCCCATCAGCAGGCCCGTCTTTATTGCAGGGCAAAAGGGGCAGCTGCCCTGGGCCCAGTCATTGCTGTTGGGCCCAAAGCAGCTGCCCCTTGAGCCCCTACTGCCCACGAATAGTTGATAAGTGGATTTGGGAGGGCCCAAGAAGATGTTTGCCCAGGGTCCAATCGATATTAAACATGGCCCTGCCCATCAGGAGGGCTGTCTTTAACGCAGGGCAAAAGGGGCAGCTGTCCTGGGCCCAGTCATTGTTTTGGGGTTCAAAGCAGCTGCCCCTTGAGCCCCCACTGCCTGCGAATAGTTGATAAGTGTATTCGAGAGGGCCCAAGAAGATATTTGATCCAGGGTCCAATTGATATTAAATATGGCCCTGCCCATCAGGAGGGCTGTCTTTAATGCAGGGCAAAAGGGGCAGCTGCCCTGGGCCCAGTCATTGTTGTGGGGCCCAAAGCAGCTGCCCCTTGAGCCCCCATTGCCCGCGAATAGTTGATAAGTGGATTCGGGAGGGCCCAAGAAGATGTTTGATCCAGGGTCCATTCAATATTAAAGATGGCCTGCCCATCAGGAGGGATGCGGCTTTGTGTGCCTACAGGCCCCAGCAGCGGGCAGCTGGCCTTGCAAGGGCAGTTTGATAGCCTAGTGGTTAGCCCTTGCAGCACAGGGATCCTTGGATTAAATCCTGGATAAGGCACTATCTGCATGGAGTGTACATGTTCAGTGTCTTGGCAATCTTCTTCTAGCCTAGGCCATCTTTATGTAGAGCAACAACTCTTTTCTTCAGATCCCCAGAGAGTTCTTTGCCATGAGGTGCCATGTTGAACTTCCAGTGACCAGTATGAGAGAGTGAGAGCGATAACACCAAATTTAACACACCTGCTCCCCATTCACTCCTGAGACCTTGTAACACTAATGAGTCACATGACACCGAGGAGGGAAAATGGCTAATTGGGCCCAATTTGGACATTTTCACTTAGGGGTGTACTCACTTTTGTTGACATTAATGGCTGTGTGTTGAGTTATTTTGAGGGGACAGCAAATTTACACTGTTATACAAGCTGTACACTCACTACTTTACATTGTAGCAAAGTGTCAGCTCTTCAGTGTTGTCACATGAAAAGATAGAATAAAATGGGAGGGGTGTACTTACTTTTGTGAGGTACTGTATATATATATATATAGAGAGAGAGAGAGAGAGAGAGAGGGAGAGAGAGAGAGAGAGAGAGAGAGGGAGGGAGAGAGAGAGAGAGATACAGTATTTATATATATAGAGAGAGAGATACAGTATATATATTATTATAATTTTATGTATATCAGTTTCAGAATTGCGCTTTTCATCACAGAAGATATAAAAACGCAGGGAAAATTCATCTTTTTTTTTTTTTTTTTAAGATTTCCTCCTTTCTTTTTTTGGCTCGACCTCAGATTTTTATCTAAAATAGCCGTGTGTGAAATATATAAATATTCGTGCCCCTCATTAAACGTTCACCATTGAGGCCAACATAAACCGCGGTGCAGACCGACCCCTCCCTATCTCATCCTAAGCAGAATAGTGCGTTGGGCTACGCAGACAGTGAGGTCATGGCGCCCACCATTGTTACCTTATATGTTAATCCAATTACAAAAAAAAAAAAATGGGCCGTTTATCAAGGCAGCCCCACTTCTTCCATCGGTTTGATGGACTGTCTGTTGTTATCTCTGTGCGTTCCGCTTCAAAATTCCCAAGCTTGCGATGCTTTGGATAAATTTCCCTTTAAAACAGCCCTAAAAAGATGAAATAGCTGTTTCCTTGTTATACGCAACTCCTTCAATTAAAATAAATTGTTATCCTTTGTAATTGATGAGGTCTTATACTTAATATATTTGATTATCTTTATTATATTTTATACATATACACACACTATATTACCAAAAGTATTGGGACGCCCAGCAGTGGCGTATCATCCATGGGTGCAGGGTGTTCACTGAATACGGGCCACGAGGGGTGGGGGGGCCCCCAGTGCTCTGACCAACACTGCACTTAAGGATGAACTGTCCCTGGTTGACAGCCGGGGATTATCAGTGTGGTGTGGGCTTGCACACGGGCCCACTAATTTCATGATACGCCCCTGAGTCCCAGTCTTAGGCTGGATTCACACCGATGGCATTTTTAGCGCTTTTTGCATTTTGCAGATTTGCACTGCAGTCCATTTAACATCGGTTTCCCATGGAACGCGTTTTGTAGTGCAAATCTGCAAAATGCAAAAAGCACTAAAAATGCATCGGTGTGAATCAGGCCTTTGTCCGTAGGGTTCAATATTGGGTTGGCCCACCCTTTGCAGCTATAACAGCTTCACCTCTTCTGGGAAGGCTGTCCACAAGGTTTAGGAGTGTCTATGGGAATGTTTGACTTTTCTTCCAGAAGAGCATTTGTGAGGTCAGCACTGATGTTGGATGAGAAGGCCTGGCTCACAGTCACCGCTCTAATTCATCCCAAAGGTGTTCTATCGGGTTGAGGTCAGGACTCTGTGCAGGCCAGTCAAGTTCCTCCACCACAAACTCGCTCATCCATGTCTTTATGGACCTTGCTTTGTGCAGTGGTGAGCAGTCAGGTTGGAACAGGAAGGGGCCATCCCCAAACTCTTCCCACAAAGTTGGGAGCATGAAATTGTCCAAAATGTCTTGGCGTCTTAAGAGTTCCCTTCACTGGAACTAAGGGGCCAAGCCCAACCCCTGAAAAACAACCCCCACGCCATAATCCCCCCTCCACCAAATGATTTGGACCACTGCACAAAGCAAGGTCCATAAAGACATGGATCAGTGAGTTTGGGGTGGAGGAACTTGACTGGCCTGCACAGAGTCCTGACCTCAACCCGATAGAACACCTTTGGGATAAATTACAATGGAGACTGCGAGCCAGGCCTTCTCATCCAACATCAATGCTGACCTCACAAATGCTCTTCTGGAAGAACGGTCAAACATTCCCATAGACACTCCTAAACCTTGTGGACGGCCTTCCCAGAAGAGGTGAAGCTGTTATAGCTGCAAAGGGTGGGCCAACTCAATATTGAACCCTACGGACTAAGACTGAGAGGTCATTAAAGTTCATGTGTGTGTAAAGGCAGGCGTCCCAATACTTTTGGTGATATAGTGTGTGTGTGTATATATAATGTTTTTCTCTCCCTCTCTCTTCTAACCCCTTGAAATTCCCCACATTTTGTCATATTACAACCAAAAATGTGAATGTATTTTATGTGATGGACCGACACAAAGTGGCTCATAATTGTGAAGTGGAAGGAAAATGATAAATGATACAAATAAATCTGTGAAAAGTGTGGGGGGCATTTGTATGGCTCCCCCTTTACTCCGATACCCCTAACTAAAATCTAGAGGAACCAATTGCCATCTTTGTCACCTAATTATTAATTAGAGTCCTCCTGTGTGTATTGTAATCTCAGTATAAATACAGCTGTTCTGTGAAGCCCTCAGAGATTTGTTAGAGAACCTTAGTGAACAAACAGCATCATGAAGGCCAAGGAACACACCAGACAGGTCAGGGATAAAGTTGTGGAGAAGTATAAAGCAGGGTTAGGTTATAAAAAAAATCTCCCAAGCTTTGAACATCTCATGGAGCTCTGTTCAATCCATCATCGGAAAATGGAAAGAGTGGCACAACTGCAAACTTACCAAGACATGGCCGTCCACCTAAACTGACCGGCCGGGCAAGGAGAGCATTCATCAGAGAAGCAGCCAAGAGGTCCATGGTAACTCTGGAGGAGCTGCAGAGATCCACAGCTCAGGTGGGAGAATCTGTCCACAGGACAACTATTAGTCGTGCTCCCCACAAATCTGCCCTTTATGGAAGAGTGGCAAGAAGAAAGCGATTGATGAAAGAAAGCCATAAGAAGTCCCGGTTTGCAGTTTGTGAGAAGCCATGTGGGGGACACAGCAAACATGGGGAAGAAGGGGCTCTGCTCAGATGAGACCAAAAGTGAACTTTTTGGCCTAAAAGCAAAACGCTATGTGTGGGGAAAACTGACACTGCACATCACCCTGAACACCCCATCCCCACTGTGAAACATGGTGGTGGCAGCATCATGTTGTAGGGATGCTTTTCTTCAGCAGGGACAGGGAAGCTGGTCAGAGTTGATGGGAAGATGGATGGAGCCAAATACAGGACAATCTTAGAAGAAAACCTGTTAGAAGACTTGAGACCGGGGCAGAGGTTCTCCTTCCAGCAGGACAATGACCCTAAACATCCAGCCAGAGCTACAATGGAATGGTTTAGATCAAAGCACATTCATGGGTTAGAATGGCCCAGTCACAGTCCAGACCCAAATCCCATTGAGAATCAGTGGTCAGACTTGAAAATTGCTGATCACAGACGCCCTCCATCCAATCTGACAGAGCTTGGGGGATTCTGCAAAGAAGAATGGGCAGAAATGCCCTCTCTAGATGGGCAAAGCTGGCAGAGACCTCCCCAAAAAGACAGTAATTGCAGGGAAAGGCGGTTCTACAAAGCATTGACTCCGGGGGGCACCATACAAATGCCCCCCACACTTTTCACAGATTTATTTGTATCATTTATCATTTTCCTTCCACTTCACAATTATGAGCCACTTTGTGTCGTTTATCGCATAAAATCCCAATAAAATACATTTACATTTTTGGGTGTCACATGGCAAAATGTGGGGAATCTCAAGGGGTATGAATACTTTTTCAAGGCGCTGTATAATTTTCTATTTCTCCCAATCCGCTCTTAAAAACAAACGATTTTCTGCCAATTTCCGATCCCTTGGATGAAATGGCCCTTTGCATTTGGTCACGTTGAGATGTTGTACATTTGAATTGAGCCTGACTTTCATGCAGTGATTCTCAACTCCTGTCCTCAGGACCCACCAACAGGCCAGATTTTAAGTATTACCTTGGGGAGATGCAGACTAGAATTCTGCAATCACTGAGCAGCAAATGATATCACCTGTGATGCATTTCAGTTATCCTGCAAACCTGGCCTGCTGGGAGGCCCCGAGGACCGGAGTTGAGAACCACTGCTTTAATGCAACATTCATGAACCTCAGCAGAAGTTTATTGGAGAGGCGCAGACGCCCTCTCTTAAGGCGGTCGCTAACCTTCATGCATTTATATCTCTACCTTCCAAACAGCCATCAGAAACCTTCAACCGCAACTTTGAGACGGGAAATTATTGTGACTTAAAGGAATTCCCCCGTCACTGCCAACAAATTCATCTTCTATTAGGTTTTGGATACTTTGTCATTTTTCATATTTCAGTAATTAGCTCTGGGAGAGGCATAAAAACTGAAAATTGTATCAAAAATCTACCGTCATTTTCCTTTCCTGGTGCCAACTACCATATGGATGCGGCCATGTTGGCGCCGGGACCATACAATCAGGTAGGTAGATCTGTATATCTGCAGTGAACGGTGTGTTGGCCCGTCTGCTTCTGAGTTGGATAATAACGGGGCTGATTTACAGAATAGCCAGTTGGCTCTCATTATGGAGCAAGGGATGTGGTTGGTCCATATCAGCGCCTACTTCAGTTTTGTTTTTTTGTTTGTTGCTTTTATTTATGGTGTCTTTAATGTTCACAAATCATCGCATGGCGATGGTGCGAAGATTTTGCATTTGCTGCAAACAGAATATATTGTTTTTATCATGAGTGAAAGATATAGAGGAGACTTTCAGCATACGGTTCCTCAGGGGCAGGGACTGACTTCTTTGTCAGAGATCCCAAATGGCCAACTTTTTGGAGGGCATAAGGTTCCTCAGGGGTGGGGACTGATGCGATTGCTTCTTTGTCACAGATCCCAAACAACCTTCTTTTTTGGAGGGAGTAAAGTTCCTCTGGGGCGGGGACTGATGCGATTGCTTCTTTGTCACAGATCCCAAACAACCTTCTTTTTTGGAGGAAGTAAAGTTCCTCTGGGGCGGGGACTGATGTGATTGCTTCTTTGTCAAAGATCCCAAACAACCTTCTTTTTTGGAGGGAGTAAAGTTCCTCTGGGGCGGGGACTGATGCGATTGCTTCTTTGTCACAGATCCCAAACAACCTTCTTTTTTGGAGGGAGTAAAGTTCCTCTGGGGCGGGGACTGATGTGATTGCTTCTTTGTCACAGATCCCAAACAACCTTCTTTTTTGGAGGGAGTTAAGTTCCTCTGGGGCGGGGACTGATGCAATTGCTTCTTTGTCGCAGATCCCAAACAACCTTCTTTTTAGAGGAAGTAAGGTTCCTCAAGGGTGGGGACTGATATAATTGCTTATTTGTCACAGATCCCAATCAACATTCTTTTTGGAGGGAGTAAGGTTCTTCAGGGACGGGGACTGATGTGATTGCTTCTTTGTCACAGATCCCAAACAACCTTCTTTTTGGAGGGAGTAAGGTTCCTCAGGGGCGGGGACTGATGTGATTGCTTCTTTGTCACAGATCCCAAACAACCTTCTTTTTGGAAGGAGTAAGGTTGATGTGATTGCTTCTTTGTCACAGATCCCAAATGGCCATCATTTAGGAGGGTGTAAGGTCATCAGGGACAGGGACTGATGTGATTGCTTCTTTGGCACAGATCCCAAACAATCTTCTTTTTGGAGGGAGTAAGGTTCCTCAGGGGCGGGGACTGATGTGATTGCTTCTTTGTCACAGATCCCAAACAACCTTCTTTTTGGAGGGAGTAAGGTTGATGTGATTGCTTCTTTGTCACAGATCCCAAACAACCTTATTTTTGGAGGGAGTAAGGTTCCCCAGGGGTGGGGACTGATGTGATTGCTTTTTTGTCACAGATCCCAAACAACCTTCTTTTTGGAGGGAGTAAGGTTCCTCAGGGGTGGGGACTGATGTGATTGCTTCTTTGTCACAGATCCCAAACGGCCATCTTTTTGGAGGGCATAAGGTTCCTCAGGGACAGGGACTGATGTGATTCTGGCAGAAACAAATCTCTCCACCTCCATTCCCCAGATCTTAGTGAATGAGGTGAAGCTTTCCTAACTCCCATCATCCAATCATGTGCGGTTTTCTTACATTTCCGTTGCATGTGATTGGGCATGATTTGCAAAATGAAATTGCACCGCATTCATTAAGCTCTGGGGAAAATTCTCTTGCAAAGTGCAACTTCCCTTGCAAACTGAACAGCCTATTTATGTTTTGTAAATGAACATCAATGTCGCCTATTGAAGGTTGCCTTATAGAGGAATGGGGCATGAGTTGTTCATTTGTGCGATGAGTTTACAGCTTGAGCTATAGAGCTTGCTAAACAACAGGTCACAGCAAAGCAGATAAGGAGTGAAGATAACATGTGACAATGAGCTGAGAACTCCACCTACTGGCTGGATATGAAACAATATTATACATTGTATCATATTTACTGGACACAGAAAAGATATATATTTTAGAATTGAATACATTTCTAAATTATGCACAAACCCTCCATACATCCCCTTGTGGATTCATAAACTGTCACTATAGGAAACAGTTAACAGTTGCTGTTTGCCAAGCACTGAAATGTAAACACTTTGCTGTATACCAGGGGTGTCAAACTCCATTTCATCGATGACCGCATCTGCATTATGGTTGCTCTCAAAGGATCGCTTGTATCTGTAGGACTAGATATCCAAAGCACCCCCCTCCCCCGACATCAGATGGCAAGAGCCCCCCCCCCCCCCCACCATCAAACGTCAAGTGTCCCCCACCCTCCCTTATATCACATTGCCTGGGGGAAGCTGGAAAGAAGAAAGTGCAGGGTCTGGAGGAGGTTCAGAGAAGGGCTTGAGTCAGCTCAGGGGATGCAGAGACAAAGGGGGCTGCACCTTCTCACAGAGGCACAGGATCTGTAGGAGGAGTTCTGTCCTCCTCTCTGCTGCTGACTGCTGAGACAGGGGGGTAGAGACTAGCCTCTCTGCGGCTGCACGGAAAAGCACAGGATCTGTAGTAGGAGTCACGTCCTCCTCTCTGTTGCCTGCTGCTGAGACGGGGGTGGGAGGGAGGCAGAGACAAGCCTCTCTGCAACTGTACAAAGAGGCACAGGATCTGTTGGAGGAGTTCTGTCCTCCTCTCTGCTGCTGTCTGCCGAGATGGGGGGGGGGAAGACAAGCCTTTCTGTGGCTGCACAGAGAGGCACGGGATCTGTAGGGGGAGTTCTGTCCTCCTCTCTGCTGCCGACTGCTGAGATGAGGGGGAGACAAGCCTTTCTGTGGCTGCATGGAGAGGCACGGGATCTGTAGGAGGAGTTCTGTCCTCCTCTCTGCTGCCGACTGCTGAGATGGGGGGGGGGGAGACAAGCCTTTCTGTGGCTGCATGAAGAGGCACGGGATCTGTAGGAGGAGTTCTGTCCTCCTCTGTGCTGCTGACTGCTGAGATGGGGAGGCAGAGACGAGCCTCTCCACAGCTGCACAGAGAGTCACAGGATCTGTAGAAGGAGTCCTGTCTTCCTCTCTGCTGCCGACTGCTGAGACGGGGGGCAGAGATGAGCCTCTCTGCGGCTGCCCAGAGAGGCACAGGATCTGTAGGAGGAGTTCTGTCCGCCTCTCTGCTGCCAACTGCTGAGATGGGGGGGGTGGGCAGAGACAAGCCTTTCTATGGCTGCAAGGAGCAGCACAGCACCTGGCAGAGGAATTCTGTCCTCTCTGCTGCCAACTTTTGAGACAAGGTGGAGGGGTGCCGTAGTTGCAGGAGAGGTGCGAGGGCCACATGAAGTGACCCGGAGGGCCAGATTCGGCCCACGGGCCTTGTGTTTGACACATTTTGCAGTAGTAACTTTCAGAGCTGTACAAGCATAACAGCAGACGATCAGTGAGCGATAGTAGGTATGACGTTGGCTGCCTCAGTGGCCTTCCAGCGTCACACTGGCCAGAAGGATGGAGCCACTCTTTAAATCTCCAGTCTGAAATGTCCTTCCCAACAAGGTGCCCGGTGATGTGCGTTTTATACGACGAGTGATAAATAGAAGACGTTTCTCAGTCCTTAAATGTGCGACAGAGCTGAGCTAGCGAGTCTTGATAGAGTAAAGAGTTCTCGACTTCATCGCCTGTATCAGCCCAGGAATGAAAATCTTCCCATCGCCTGTCTAGAAGACTTAGAGGCTCCATCTTCTCTAAGGCCGCAGGGTGAAGAGCAATCCATAAAGAAACACCAAAGCCAACGGTGAAAAAGTCCCTTTAATGGTACAAAGTATCTTAATTCATAATATGAGCTGACGCGTTTTGGGACCTAGGCACTTCTATATCATCCAATCACGGGTGAGGGGAGGGGTGAGACCTGTAAGTGTTATTTAACTACAGCAGAGAGGAATCAGGTCTCCTGTCCTGGAAGGCAGTGGCTGTGCTGTTTGGCAGAGCTGTGTAAATCTTAAAACCGAATGGACAGAAACACAAATCCTTTGTCAGGTAAAACACCTCCCATATATGTATTGTCAAAAGTATTGGGACACCTGCCTTTACATGCACATGAACTTTTATGGCTTCCCAGTCTTAGTCCGTAGGGTTCAATATTGAGTTGGCCCACCCTTTGCAGCTTCAACCCATCTGGGAAGGCTGTCCAAAGGTTTAGGAGTGTGTCTATGGGAATGTTTGACCATTCTTCCAGAGGTCAGGCACTGATGTTGGATGAGAAGGCCTGGCTCACAGTCTTCGCTTTAACTCATCCCAAAGGTGTTCTATCAGGTTGAGGTCAGGACTCTGTGCAGGCCAGTCAAGTTCCTCCACCCCAAACTCACTCCTCCATGTCTTTATGGACCTTGCTTTGTGCAGTGGTGCGCAGTCATGTTGGAAAAGGAAGGGGCCACCCAGAAACTCTTCCCACAAAGTAGGGAGCATGAAATTGTCCAAAATGTCTTGTCGTCTTAAGAGTTCCCTTCACTGGAGCTAAGGGGCCAACCCCTAAAAACAAGCCCCACACCATAATCCCCCCTCCACCAAATGATTTGGAGCAGTGCACAAAGCAAGGTCCATAAAGACATGGATGAGTGAGTTTGGGGTGGAGGAACTTGACTGGCCTGCACAGAGTCCTGACCTCAACCCAATAGAACACCTTTGGGATGAATTAGAGCGGAGACTGTGAGCCAGGCCTTCTCATCCAACATCAGTGCCTGACCTCACAAATGCTCTTCTGGAAGAATGGTCAAACATTCCCATAGACACTCCTAAACCTTGTGGACAGCCTTCCCAGAAGAGGTGAAGCTGTTATAGCTGCAAAGGGTGGGCCAACTCAGTATTGAACCCTACGGACTAAGACTGGGATGCCATTAAAGCTCATGTGCGTGTTAAAGCAGGCGTCCCAATACTTTTGACAATATAGTGTATGTTTAACTGTCTGTCTGGAATTCAGCTTTAAGTTTTCTCCCTGGAATAGATCTGAATTGGCCGAATATCTTATCTCATCTCATACCTCACCATTCCAAATGAATCCCAACCCTCTCCCCGTCACTCCGGTTCATCCGTACAGCATGACGGTGAATGTTGGAGGAACTCAGCTGGGCTTAATTCTGGAGACAAGCGTAAATTTAATTAGAGAAAAAAAATCTGTCTCTTATCACGACGAGAGAATTTCTTGGACAAAAACGGCTCGCTAACTCAAAACAATAAAATTGTTAAAAATGTAGGAAAAAAAAAAAGAGTTCAGCGAAACGAGGCGAAGGTGCCAGCTGAGGAAACGACTTAATAAAACAACTTCAGGACCGCTTCTGGTCCTCGGTAACAAAGCAACCAATCAGCCTAATTTTCTCTTTCCGAAATTCTGATAGCGGAGTGGTCACCTGCTGAGCGTTAAGGAATCTTTGAAAAAATACACTATATTGTCAAAAGTATTGGGACGCCTGCCTTTACACGCACATTAACTTTAATGGCATCCCAGTCTTAGTCCGTAGGGTTCAATATTGAGTTGGCCCACCCTTTGCCGCTATAACAGCTTCAACTCTTCTGGGAAGGCTGTCCACAAGGTTTAGGAGTGTCTATGGGAATGTTTGACCATTCTTCCAGAAGAGCATTTGTGAGGTCAGGTACTGATGTTGGATGAGAAGGCCTGGCTCACAGTCTCTGCTCTAATTTATCCCAAAGGTGTTCTGTCGGGTTGAGGTCAGGAATCTGTGCAGGCCAGTCAAGTTCCTCCACCCCAAACTCGCTCATCCCGGTCTTTATGGACCTTGCTTTGTGCAGTGGTCCAAACCATTTGGTGGAGGGGGGGTTATGGTTTTGGGTTGTTTTTCAGGAGTTGGGCTTGGCCCCCTTAGTTCCAGTGAAGACCAGGGTGAGGGGATGTAGGTCGCTTCTGGATAGCAGCAATTAACCCCAAAAGATTTGTCCTCAAAAACGGAGTCACTAAATGAAAATCGGTTCTGTGCACTGGGGCAGCATTCCAAGAGAGAAGACACAGCTCTAAAGCACTTAGGAGCGCCTTCTTTTTATCTTTCTTTTTTAGTTCCAGTGAAGGGAACTCTTAAGGCGTCAGCATACCAAGACATTTTGGACAATTTCATGCTCCCAACTTTTGGGGATGGCCCCTTCCTGTTGCAACATGACTGCGCACCCGTGCACAAAGCAAGGTCCATAAAGACATGGATGAGCGAGTTTGGGGTGGAGGAACTTGACTGGCCTGCACAGAGTCCTGACCTCAACCCAACAGAACACCTTTGGGATGAATTAGAGCAGAGACTGTGAGCCCGGGCCTTCTCATCCAACATCAGTGCCTGACCTCACAAATGCGCTTCTGGAAGAATGGTCAAACATTCCCATAGACACTCCTAAACCTTGTGGACAGCCTTCCCAGAAGAGGTGAAGCTGTTATAGCTGCAAAGGGTGGGCCAACTCAATATTGAACCCTACGGACTAAGACTGGGATGCCATTAAAGTTCATGTGCGTGTAGGCAGGCGTCCCAATACTTTGGACAATATAGTGTACAAGTATGCCTTTCTTTAACCACTTGCCAAGCGCCGATCGGCATCTGACGGCGGCAAAGTGGCTCGTTCCCGCAAATCGCCGTCATACGACGGCGGCTGCGGGAACGTGTATAGTGAGCGCGCGCGCGCCGCCGGAGGCGCGTCCGCGCACTCACTGTGTCCAGGGGGGGCCAGGGAGCGGGTGCGGCGGCTTCGATTGCCGCCGGCCACCCGCGATGCCCCCCCCGGAGCGAATGAGCGGAGGTCCGTGTATGTAAACACGGACCTCCGCTCTGTGTGAGGGGGAAGGGCTGTGATCACTTCCCTTCCCCAGATAGTGCAGTCCCCCATACAGTTAGAACGCCCAGGGAACATATTTAACCCTTAGCGTGCCCCCTGCAGGTTAACCCCTTCACTGCCAATGGCATTTACACAGTAATCAGTGCATTTTTATAGCACTGATCGCTGTATAAATGCCAATGGTCCCAAAAAAGTGTCAAAATGTTCCGCCATGTCCGCTGAAATATCGCAGTACCGCAAAAAATCGCAGATCGCCGCCATTTTTAGTAAAAAATAAAAAACCCCAAAAATGAATTCTCATCATCCGTA